>WWET01000043.1:825762-851677 GCA_011038615.1 Limnodynastes dumerilii | reverse complement strand
AGGTCATGGTGATAGAGTTGGAGGGCACCTGGGAAGTGAGATGTGGTGATTGGAAGTCAATCAGAGTATAAATACAATAGGAGTGGTAGGTAAATTATTATCCAAATAATAGGAATAATACCGTAATAACAATGATAAAAGTAATAATGAAAAGTTGAAAAGTCTCAATGTAAATATGCAGTTACACTGACTAAGATATGTATAAGATAAATAGATATAAGTTAAAGTAATGTGAATTTAACTATTAATAATATAATATAACAAAATAAAATTAATAATGGTAGCGTTAATATTTGTGCAGCTGTTTCTGATTTAAACTTACTTAAATTTGCAAGCTTCATTTTAGGATGCAAGCTACTACACTAAACGTAGTACATGTTAATATGTAAAGTAAGACCACCTAAGCACAGGAGAAATAACACAATGAGGGAAGAATTGCTGTCATATTTAGCAGTGGTTTTTTCTACTTGTATTTATGGAAATCAGCATTTCAGGGAGGCGAAAAGGGATCCCAAAAAACAGCCTTATTTCTCCCCACCAATCCTTATTGCTCTTCGCCCCAGGTGATCCCATGAGCAGAAGAGCCCCCCTACCCTCCCCCCTCTGCTTGAAGAACTTTGTGAAACAACATAAGTCCATTGGGTTTTTCCAAAGATGTAGATATTCTGAAATCTGAAGCTACATAAAGCAGGATTATCTACATCATCAATGATAATGGCACATATAACTGTTTTTTAATAGTAGTGTACTATATTTACATATATTATATTTCCCTGCATTTTTATGCATTATTGTCAAATTGTGGTTGCTTTTTCATTTGCATTTGGGCTGCTGGATATGAATGCATTCCAAGGCTTAAAAAGATGAAAACTTTTGGACACCTTCTGAAAAAGGGGCTTTGTAGAGTTTTCAGGTTGCTCTTCCCACTAAGTCAATCTTAATCAGTAGAAAGAATGGTTAATCCCAGCGCTCAGTTATCTGCGTAGCGCTATGGAGAGCTGCAGATGCAATAGAAATATATACGGCCCCTGGTCGTATAGTATACATATAGATAATGGGAGTAGTTACTTGGAGTAACTGGTTACTACTGCGCTCATCCAAAACACTACACCTTATCACATTGAATTTGCGGATATTAAGATGGGTAGAGGGGGGTGTGAGGGTTCAAACGTTAAGTGTGGTAATAGATGAATAATAGTGGGCTCTGGCCCGACAGGGGGGGCGGGGGATTTGAAACTTGCAACTAGGTGGTGGGAGATAAGAAAAAACAGCGACACGGATCTGGTGCAGATAACTTACATACAATGTACGTTTTCAGTGAGAAGCGGTCATCATACTCACAATGAAGGAAGACATTGTTTCAAATGTCATATAACGCTTTTATTAGATGAGGAAGTCTGCACACCAGACCACATATACGCAATCTACGCATCGAAACGATACGCAGATTACGTACAATAGCTACTACGCATGCGCAGTAGCTATTGTTCATTGAAGTACGGCCGTCTATGGAAGACGGACGTAGTTCTGGATCCGGACCATTATCTATAAGTCAATCTTAATGTCTACTGATCTAGATGTATAAACCATGTGCTTGAATCGGAGGCTTGTGGTTTTCCCTGGCTGTCTGAAGCCCATCCATGTAAGTGGGAGTGGTTAAATTGTGAATGCATGGATGACTGCATAGTGTGACCCGTTATTATTATATCTAAATAAATGGAGCCCACAATATTAAACAGAATACTGAAAATCATTCGCTTTCATTAGCCACTGAGGTAAGAGCTTAATCATGATTGGAGCCTGTCATTAATGCACATTGTGCAGCTAAAAAACAATTTTAATAAATGAGCTCTTCCGTATACTGTACCTGTCCATATCAGTGACAACAGTCAATGTGCAAGTTCATGGATACTGCCATAGTAATACCCCTTTCACATCTTTGCCCCGGCAATATCCTGGGTCTTACAACCTGGATATTGCCATGGCGGTCACAGACCCTGGGATGATCTCTTTCACATTACAGGGTTGACCCGGGAAATTCTGGCACACGGCTCCTGGCTGGGAGATTTGTTTACTATTGCCACAGCAAAAGTAAACAAATTCCCCAATCAGGTTTCTTTGTGTGTCACACCTTACACACTGACCCCTTACCCAGGTCGGACTTGGGAATAACCCTACTTTTCTCCTGGGTCTTATTCCCGGGTCATTATACCATGGTAGAGGCCTCCAGGACACTTCAAATTAAACCTCTACCTAGGTTGTTGGAGCCTCGACCTCGGTCCAACAGCAAAAACCCAGGTTTTATTGTGTGATGTGAAAGGGATATAAGATAGGTTATAGAAGGAATGTCAGCAGCTCAAAAACTTAAACTCTGATTCTTAGGTTCCTCTATTAGCAGGAGATTCAGATAACACTCAGTGTACAAATCTACTATACTATTTACATTGGCAGAAGGTTTAGATTGCCACAATCCATAATTACACATCAGGTAAAGATAATACAGTAACTATTGTCTGATAGTATATCATCTACAGCGTCAAACAGGACCACTCCTATTTTTCATTCAGTGGAAGGCCTATGTAGATCCCCAGTATAAAACAAGGTCATGACTGTCCCCTATCAACTCCACGATGGTTAAGATGGAAATACAGTGACATCACTGGCTTTCTTCTCCAATAAGCTGACATATTGCTGTATTTATGGGATCACTGGGGTAGATCCAGACCTAAGTTGGTAAATACGCTTGTTGGCGTTGTAAGTACTATGCACTCCCCTAGGCACTCCCCTCGCCCATATGTAATTTACTTGTTTTACGCTTGCCAAACCCTACCTTAACTTTTCAGAGCGTAAGTACTGACGTACGTAAGGCATTGTCGTACGTAACAGGCTAACCCGGCCCATACTGTATGTTTTAAATACCTCCCTCCGCCTACACAGCGTAATTCCGGGTGTCGCATGGAAGACACGCCCTCTCGTTTGTATTTACGCTGAAGGTACATATGATCAGAGTTACGTAGCGTAACATCTGCTACGCGCATGCGCAGTACATACAAATTGACGATTTTACGTCAGTGGCTAGCGTAAATACGCTAGCATACGTAGCTCAGGATCTGGCCTATTATGAGCCCAGTGCCAAAGAATAGCTTAAATGTATTCCACTCCATTACAGCTAAAACTTACGATTTGGCCACACATATAATGGGATACAATGAGCAATTTGTTCACATTGAGGGGACAGGTAGAATAGACAAGATAAACTAGAACCTCAGATGTGTAGCTTAAATACCTGGGTAAGTATTCTCAGCATTCATTTTATTAGCATGACTGCGGAGTGAGTTTGGTTTGTTTGCTTTTTATTAGCATTTATGAATAACCTTATTTTGTTTTCTCCCCACACATATTGTGTCAAAATTGTTGTTGTTTAGTTGTCAACAAGTACTGCTTGGTCATAGAGGTACAATGGAGAGACTTAACCTTTAAGAAAAAAGGAGTAATAACACTGCGCTAAATGTAAATGTATCTGTATATACCAATTCAATGGTAGGTGTATATAAATATTTAAGGCCGAAAACATTAATGACACATTGCAGCCAAATATTAAATAGAAACAGTTTTAAATAAAAATATGAATAAAACGCACTTAAATATATGACAAACCCTTGATATAAAGAGGTCATAGTAACGGTTATCTAAAGTTATCTAAGCAGCCTGAACATTAATAAAGTGTCCACATGGGAGTTCCCAGATACTGCAGAACTGATCATGAACAGATACTATACTTGGAGGCTGATCCAGTTTGGGAGTAAGGGCAAATCAGGTGCAAGTGTGCAGCTCGGCGATACCATTTTGCAAATTAAGGGTTGCAAAAAATGTAAATTCTTTTTCAAGCAGGGAAAATACTGCACATAGAACTCACATAGTGCATAGATTTATATATATCCTAGAAATTAGAGTTGTGCTAAGAAACTATGGGCTAGATTTACTAAACGGCCAATGGCTGGACAGGGCATACACATCACACATTCAACACAATAAAGGCTCGGACAACAGAATGGTATTTAAAATAGGGGGCATAGTTTATTAATGTAATTGATTCAGACTATGAATTTGGAAAGGTGGTGGAACTAGCCGGTGAGGGGTCAGCTAAACGGAGGAAGAATCGTAACGGAGGGCAGGAACCCCCTGCCCTCGGCGCACCGGAGGAAATGGTCAAAGTAAGCACACTCCCCTGTCATACTGCACACCATGGTGGGGAACCAAGGAGGCAAACCGGGACACTAGCCAGCTGGCATAGCATCCTTGCTTCATCTCGAAGGGGTGTGCCTTCCCTGAACCATACCTTATGCACTAGGCAAGCGCCATAAATTGCTGACCACCCCACCGCTGCCGCCAAAACTGATGCCCCAACTGAAAGAAAACACACGTTAGAAATAAACTAAGGGGAGGGAGGGCAGAAACTACCAGAAGGAGGCTGAACCCAGACACCTAAGCACTTATATAACCTTGCTAAGACCCTCCCCCAAACCTAATCCAATTGGCTAACCCTATGACTGACAGCTAACCCCCCTTGCATGTCTGACCTGCGTGCCTGCCAGGATTTTATTCTCCCTCATGCCTATTTGGCATTTGATCCTATTAAGCTGTGGAAAAAGGAAAAGTGGAGATGTTGCCCATAGCAATCAATCAGGTTCTAGCTGACATTCCTCAGTATGCAATAAGAAAGTGAGAGCTAGAATCTGATTGGTTGCTATTTTCAACATCTCCGCTTTTGCTTTCCCACAGCTTAGTAAATATAGCCCCTAACCTCCCAATTCCAATTCTGCTTTCACAGTGTTAATTTGCCTCCCCTTTCAGTTCAACATGGTATTGCTCAGGTCTAAACTCGCACCAAAAAAAAAAAAAAAAGTGTAAGTGCAACTCTGAATCAGCCCCCAAAGGGCCAGTCCCTCCCCAGCAACCATAATGTTATTGGAGAGACTCATTTGACTATTTTGTTGTAGTTGATAGAGTAATACTTGAATTTGGACTTGGGAGCTGTAAGGGCAAAACAGGTGGACGTGTAGACCTGAGGAAAACCATGTTGAATCGCAAGTAAAGGCAAATTAATGTGAGTTCCATGTGCAAAAGCTAAGTATTTTCCCTGCGTGCAAAATAGTTCAAGTTAATTTGCATCCCTCACATTACAACATAGGACTTGACGTGCTTATATTTAAGAACGGATGCATTGCACATGCGTAGTAACTTTTATACGCTAATTGCGTTGGACTTAAGTTTGCAAATCCTGTTGCTTATACACTACAAACTTAAAATCTGTAGGTTCGTAGTAACATACGCAGAAATGGGCGTTCCATGAATAAGTAACTAGGCAGATACAAAGATTTGGATGGAGAGAGGCATTTAAATGAGAAAATGAAGGTACGGTTATGCAGTTAAGTTCCTAAGTAGATGCCTTACGCATTCAAATGCGAACCTACAGTTAAGGGAGCCCTATGGCACTCGTAAGTCACATAAGAACTTGAAAACCGGGGGCATGCCTAGGGAGTGTTATTGCTATTAGTTGCGTATATTTAGGAACCTATCGCGTTCTTAAGTGTGAATCAGGTCCATAGTTTGCCCAGGTCTGGACTTACACCTGTTTTGCTATTAAAAAAAAGGTAAAAGTTCAGCTCTGGATCATCCCTTTGATATGACTGACACTCGTCATAATAATCCTTTAATTCAACTGCTATTATTCATTGGTCCTTTTCCCTTTGAATAAATTTAAGGCTAATCTGCTTTCTCCAATATAATGGAAATTTCAAAACCCTAGACATTCCTAATTCCCACCTTCCTTATTAGTTTGTGCAATAATGGAGTTGAATTGTGTACACTGCTATGTCTCCAGTCCGGGAAAATAAAATAAAGGAAAGTCTGACAGAAATGTCCCTTTTCCTGGTTCATTTGACATTATAGCGGGGCACAGAAGGAAGCATTGACATTATAGCGGGGCACAGAAGGAAGCATTCTGGCAGTAATCAGACTGGAGGAAATGAAATTATATAATGATTGGTAACAGTATTTTAAAATCTTTATGAATGTAGAAAACCTTAATGAATGTACTTATTAATTCTGATCTCATTCAACAGCTGTAAGAGTTGTTTTTACAATTCCTTTGGGATAGATTCATGATAGATTTGCATCCGTATACTGTGTTTAAGAAATGCATACTCGAACAGTGCTAATTTGCTGGAGTGAAAACTGGATTATCGAGGCACCCTATAAATTTCCAATATTTTAAACCATGGACCGTATTCACCCCTAAGAAGCAGCTGCTTCTTAAGCACGGTCTTCTACTACGCATGCGTAGTAAGTTATTAACGCAATCTACATACCATTTAGGTAGAAGAAAGAGGCATGCCATGGCAACCTCAGGAAGGATTTAAGAAGAGTGGGGGGAGGGGTGTAGGGGAAAGAACGTTCGTATTTTCCTTCTTAAGAATGAGAATAGAACAGGAAGTTAAGGAAGCCACTCTTAAGTGCCGTAGCTTCTTAAAGAAAAGGGGGAGGTAGCGTGGGAAGGAGCTTTAAGATAGGTGCAGAGACATGCATATACACAACTTATTAAAGCTTTTTAAGCTTCAACACGGTCCCAAGAAACTAGAGAAGAGCGCCTGCCCCTGTGTATTGGTTTTGGTTGTGTCAAAAATCCAAATTGAATTCAAATTTTTTAAATCAAATTTTTTTTTTTTAAAGTTGTTTGTGTTGCTACACTGTATTATTAACATGAATAGGGTGTCTGTAAATATACTGTATATAATGTTAAACAGTGCTAAAATTACAGCTGATATTGTCTTATTTAGAATCCAAAATTCAGATGAAAAATCTGAGATTCAAATGAAGGAAATTTGTATTTTGCTCCAATTTACAATTGAAGTTTGGCAGAAGAAACCGAGTCCCTCTTTGGATCGATCGCCTTGGAACCCCTAAATTCAGATCAGTTGGATATCTCACAATTTAACTGCTCATCTCTACAAGAAACTGTGCCCAGGTTCATGAAAATATAACCCTCTATGGTCAGGGCTGCCATCAGAAAATGTGGGGCCCGGTACTAAAATAGGTCTGTGATGCTCCACCTGTATGTGATGTCACACGATGCTCCCATGATGGTGGCCCTATCCAAGGTTGTCTACTGTAAGACAGTCATCAGGGTGATATCATTTATAATGTCTGCCAATATGCTCACGCCAATGTTTCCAGTCTAACATCAGTCAACTGCAAAAGACTATTGCTGACGTTTTATTTGTATTCAAATCTATTGTCTATATTTAAAAAAAATGTAATAAGAAAAAGATGGTATATTTAAGAAGGAGAATTTGTGCAGCTTATTTCTTGTGAATTAATTTGGACAGATTCGGGTTGCACTATCCAGACAGTTATGTGTCTGCATTTCAACACTACTTTCACAGACTGACATCCAACAGTAAACGATATTCCAGGAGGTACGCTGATCTGGGCTGGTATGCGGAATATAGCGGAACATTAACTTGTGAACTCAACGAAGTCTCTTTGTCAAAAGTCTAATTGCTCTTATGGCTGGGTGGGTTGTAATCCAACTCTGAGTTTCAGTAGTTGAGCAAAAATTACCTCAATATGGTAAAAAACACTGGGGTCGTTATAAATGCACACGTAAAGCCTCGCACATCGTGATGCCTTAGATGCATTTGAAATAGTGGGGTGGGCTGCATGCAATCCAAAAGAGCACACAATGGCCCCTTAGGATCACACGCAATTACGCCCTGTAGAGTATGGCAAACAGCTATGTTGCACAAGGGCAGGGTAGTATAGTGTAATGCTGACTGCTAATGGAAGTTCTGATTATTAGAAGTGCCTTTGTCTGACTTTAAATGTCACAATATAACAACAAACATTTTTTTTTTTTAAATAAAGAACATTTTTTTTCTTAGAAAAGATTTTACACATAAATTTCAGCAGTGATTTTTAACCCTCTTTAATGTATCAAAATGTCACATCCTAAGGCAATAGTAAGAAATTGGTTGAAGAACGTCAACCCCCGGGACCTGGTGCAAATGTTTGATGTAAACAGTCCTTTTTTTTATGCCTGTGCTTGGATTTGGATGTGGTGCTCTAGCTTGGGCACAACTTTACTGTACATTTACTGTAAATTAGCTACGTCCCTCCAGCCCTTTCCTCCCCCAATACGCCTCTCGGAATGCAAGCCGCCGTTGTTGGAGTTGCACTCATGTCTTAATCAGCCGTGACTGCGTGTTCCTCAGTTCTGAGTATATACAGTGTAAAATCATGCAGAGAAACATCACATCGCCTGGCGGATGCCCCCCTCTGGATCGGACCTAATATGGTTTCTAATAAAATCAAAATAATTGATGTAAAATAAATGAGGCTGTACTAGAAACAAGCCAGTTATTATCCACTGCAGGATAAACCTGGCATGCCCTCTGTAATGTAATACTTAAATCTGCTCTAGCTTCCTTTGGTGCTAGCCTTTATGTAAGCCATAAATAAACAGCTATGTCTTTGTTATGTGCTACTTGGCTGTAAAAGTAGATGAAATTTGTTATGGAATGATTTGCAAGTATGAAATGAGAAGACAATTTGGTCCAATATTCAAAGATTAGACAAGATGCCAGAACTTGAAGTATGTGGTTATGTACTATTGTACAGTTAATCCTTTAATACTTATGTATGCTTCTTCTTAACATACTAATATCTCTATAACATCCAATAACTATTAATAAATGACAGCAATGTTTTTCTTTGTATTATTTCTTGAGTAATAATAGTAATAGTATATCAACTCTCTGGTAGTAAAAAATACATATGTCTGTACTAGTCATTGCGTGATACTGTCAATAGTAACTAATATTATCCTTACAAATAATTCACTTTATAGTTCCCCTTAATATGAACTTTGATTTAAATTAGTAAGATGCCCCTAAAGTGGTTGCACTTATATTATATTTAGTTTGGAACCATTGTACAATAATCAAGTCTTTTTTCAGGGCCATATTTAGGGGTCTATGAGAGGGGTGGATGCCCAAGCTGAAGGGGGACACCAATAACTTAATATTCCAGGTTAAGTTATTTACAAGTTCAGGGTTAGGGGGCATCATATTGACATTTTTGCCCAGGCTCTGTTTATTTTTTCTGTACCATTAATTAAGACTCTCAAGTGTCTACATCTCCATGTCTAAATTGAAAGGGTTAGACTTTGTATAGAATAACTATTTAGCTTATATCACCAGTTGATATTAATAAATGTATCTGTCAATTTGACTTTCTATTTAATTAAACATTCATACTTTAAGTACACAGTACCTTACTTAAATAAAATGCATTATTACAGGTTGCATTATCTGAGCTGAAAAATAAACCTAGTAATGTTGTATTTTGGAATAATTTTACAAAATACTCATCTTAATTATTTTAAATCCAAAATGTATATTTCTTAAGCTACAAATCCCATTTAGAAGCTATTTGAATAAATGGACATCAGTTTCATTTAAAGTACAAATTTGTGAAACCTTCTATCTATCTATCTCTCTCTATCTATCTATCTATCGGCTATATTTACAAATGCCTGTGTTCGCGGCGAGCCTGGCAGCTTCCCCTTTAAAATTTACAAATACTTCATATCGAATGAATTGCCTGCGCATGCGCAGAGACTTCACAGCGGCACTTAGAAAATTTCAGGCCAAATATGAAAACCCACTGCGCATGCGCAGGGTCTTCATATCGGGGCCGGAGTTTTCTAAGTCGGACGCGTCACCTGGACAGGTGAGTTTTGTATTTTTTTAATATTATTTTAATGTTTTAATGTTGTTTTTTTTTTTTGTTTAAATTTTTTTTATTTATAATGACCGCATCCTCCTTCAAACCAGCGGTCTCCCCACACATACCCCACTTTTCCTCCCCCTAATAACGGCTATTAGGGGGAGGAAAAGGGGGGAATATGGGGAGATTGCTGGCATGAAGTCAATAATAATCCTCAGATGGCGTTATTTTTTCCTTCACTGTCGAATCAAAATTTATTACCCGAAAATTGCAATAGTAAATGGAGCCCTATCTATCTACCTGTCTATCAGAATATTTTTTTTTTGTCATCTCAGTGTTTTAGATAGAGCAAAGCAAACAGTTGCATTTACCCATGTCGTAGTTCCTTCACCATTCCTACCACCTCTCTTTCCTCCTGACTGCTGTACCTGTAAGTACAAGTGCAAGATATATACAGTATAATTGCCAGTTTAACTTTATGTAAAAGGTAATGTATTATATCTCTGAACCAGGTTTTAATCCCAAAGTATCCCAACTGCTGGACAAGAGCAGAAAGAAGCAAGCAGATACTAATTTAGGACTCTAAGGCTTTAAATAGTATTTTTTATCTTTGTTGAATTGTCACTTATCAAAAATAATCACTCACTCTAAGCTTTGAGAGCAAGAATTAAACCCTTCCCTTGAAAACCCTCAAGTGCTGGTGTTATAGGATATTGTGACTTTTCAAAGTGTCTAAAAATCCAAAAGAGGGACAGAATATAAAACCAAAGACTGCAGAAAACAGGAAGGGAAATTTCCTACGAGATATATCTCATTACAGTCAACTAGGAAGTAATTGGTGGTAGACATCCTATAGGATATTAGGTGGGTGGTCATTTCGCCATATGTCAACATGTACAATTCTGTACATTGTGTTTATTTATATATCTTCTTTTTCCTGCTTTAGGGAAGACAGTCTTCCTCCTTAGACATCTCTTAAATTATCATTTGTCTACATGGAACTCCTGACAACACAAATATTCAGGATGTACCTCAAGATCAACAACAGAGTAAAAGAATTTCTTTTTGTTTTTGAGATATATTCTCAGACTCTAATTAGATAGATCAATGTGTCGCATAAGAACCTGTGCATGGGATTTAATGTCAGTATGTTACCAGAGATATCCAGCAAGTAACTGATCACATCATTTGATCTTTAAATTGGCCAAAGATTTTACAGATTGCACAGACTACTTGTGTTGTGTAGGAGAGCTGATTTTACCTGGTAAGTAGCTTCCAGCGCTTTGATTAGTGAATAGCACAACCGACGTGACCAACTGTATCGTAAAAGACAGAGCATGCTATTCAAATAGGTATTGAGATAAAGCCATACAATTACAAAGGGCCATATAGATTGTGTATTGACCCTTCAATGTTGCTAAAAGAAAAAATAAATGCAAATAGTTTTTGATACTGTTTGATTGAACTGGTTGGTTTGTCATTCTGAATGTACAATCAAATTGGTTCAGTAACAGCTGCTATGGCAATAATTACAAAAGTGCGGTGGTTCAGCGATTAGTACTTGTGTCTCGCAGTGCTGAGGTTGTTACAGTTGGCCAAAGGGATTCTCACCGGGGCCCCGGAATCTATGTCAGCACCAGGTGTTCACTAGAGCCTCTAGTGGTGAGGATAGTCTGGGCTGCTGGGCTGACAGGTCGTTCCCTGATAGGCCCAGAGGGGTACTGCAGCGTGGTTTGTGCTACCAGGAACCCAAGTGCTCACAGGAACCATTGGATACAGGATAACATGTAAGTAACACACACTGAAAAGCTCTGGAACAGTAATGTGGTCTTTAATGCAAATACTGGAATCCTCATACACAGTATGGCAAGAATGAATGTACACACAAGGTAATGGAGAACAAATGAGTATACCAGAATCAACCCTAAAACACAGGGAATATAGGAGGGGAATGGAACTAGCACTGGAGGTGTTACAGGCTGCTCTCCTAATTTGAGATGGTATACAAAACGAGGAATACGCTACACAGGCAGATCTAGGTGTACTACAAGTCCTAGGATGAAATAAGGGACTGTGCTGACAGGATGGATAACAGCACACAGAAGGTATAGACAGATGAAACAGTCTACCAACACAAACACTGTAAGCTGGGAAATACAGCGGAGCAAAGGCTCAATACACACTGGAGATGACAGACACTCAGTGGAATACACACACAGTAGAAACACACTGGAGATAACAACTACACAGTGGTACAACAGACTGGCGGCTACACACTCGAGCAAGATGGCAAATGCTACGAGGAGATGTTAAACACAGGGGAACTAACAATGAGCTTCACAAACTGCTAGATGGCAAAAGCAGGTAACGCACACAACACGTGGCAGATCAAACACTCACCCGACACGACGGAGCAATGTGAGATGGTAAACATATGCACGCACCACTCGGAAGTGGGGATAGACCGGGACCTGTCCGGGGCTGAGGCCGTCAGTGGGAGTAGCGAACTACTCTCGCCGCGCACCTCACCACACAGGGGGTCAACAACAATAACAGAGGGTATCAGGAAAGCAAGGGGGTAAACATCAGGAACACAGGGTATCAGGAGTATACAAAGCAATACACAGCACTCAGACAGTCAGCAAGCATGATCAGGAAACCAGACGCTATAACTGACAACTATGGAACTGAGCAGAGGCTATTTAAGGGGAACTCCCCCAATCAGCAACGAGCACCTGACACACCTCCAGTGTTGATTATCTGGCAGCTGGGGAAAAGAACACACATAGAGAAAACCCCCTGCTACACCCTGCTGGAAAATAACACACATAGAAAAAAACCCCTGCTACCCCCTGATAGTGTTATTCTTACGGGGTGTAACAGTGCCCCCCCCCCCCCTTGACGAGAGGCCAAAGGACCTCTCACACATGGTTTACTGGGAAATTTAGCATGAAAATGTTCTTTAATAATGTCCGAATATACATTGCTGGCTGGTTCCCAAGAACGTTCCTCTGGACCGTACCCCTTCCAGTGGATGAGGTACTGTAACCGTCCACGCACCCACTTAGAGTCTATAATGTCCTCCACGATATATTCCTCCTGACCGTCAATGACCACCGGAGGAGGCTTCTCTGAAGGAACTTGGCCGAATCTTTTGGACGTTACTACAGGTTTCAGTAAAGACGCATGAAATGTATTTGGGATGCGTAAGTTCCTGGGGAGCAATAACTTAAAGGCCACTGGGTTAACTCTTTGGATGATCTTGTATGGTCCGATGAATCGAGGCCCCAATTTGAAGGAGGGTTGACGGATCTTGATATTTTTTGTCGACAACCAAACTCTGTCGCCCACCTTCAATCGAACTTGCCTTCTGTGCCTGTCCTCTCTGTTCTTCATTCTGAAAGCTGCTTGCTTTAAAGACTTCATAACTCTTTTCCATGTACACTGGAGCCTTCTGGTGACACCTTGTGCCTCTCTGTCTGTGGCTGGGATAAAGAATGAGTTGGACCTTGGGTGAAAACCTTGGACACAAAAGAACGGAGAGATATGTGTGGACGAATGACATGCATTATTGTAGGCAAATTCTGCCCAGGAAAGATTTTCTCTCCAGTTGTCTTGCTGCTTGGATATGAAAAATCTGAGGAATTGTTCTAAGGATTGGTTGACTCTCTCCGTCTGACCTTTGCTCTGTGGGTGATAACCAGACGAGAGTCTGATGTTAATGTTGAGTCCTCTGCAGAAGGCTCTCCAGAATTTGGCCACGAATTGAGGACCTCTGTCTGATACAATATCACTAGGCAAACCATGAAGTCTGACAATGTTTTTGCAGAACAGAGAGGACAGGACTTTAGCATTAGGAATTTTCCAAGGGGAATGAAGTGGGCCATCTTAGAAAATCTGTCTACCACTACCCATATCGTCGTGCATCCATTGGAGCTGGGAAGATCGGTAATGAAGTCCATGGATACGTGTGTCCAAGGTCTACTGGGGATGGGTAGTGGTAGCAGAGGACCTACTGGATGGTTCCTGGGGGTCTTGTTGCGAGAACAGCTTTCGCAGGCATCCACAAACTCTTTAGTATCCTGATGCAATGTAGGCCATCAGACAGTACGTGACAAAAGTTAGATAGTTCTTTGGACCCCCAGGTGTCCAGCAGTCTTAGAGGAATGGTTCTGGATTAGAACCTCTTTGTGTAAAGACTCTGGGACAAAAAGTACATTCTCTGGTTTATCACTAGGACTTGATTCTTGTGCCCTGAGGATCTGTGAGTGAAGGTCTTGGGTATACCCAATAATGAGGTTCTCAGGAGGAATCACCGGTTGAGGAGGGGCAGTGGTTTGTTGGACATGCAGAAATAAACGAGATAAGGCATCAGCCTTAATAGTCATGGATCTTGGTCGATAGGTTATAACAACATTGAATCTTGTAAAAAAAAGTGGCCATCTCGCTTGTCTGGGATTGAGTCTCTTTGCGGATTGAATATAAACCAGGTTTTTATGATCTGTATACACGGTGATGGTGTGCAAAGACCCCTCCAGCCAGTGACGCCACTCCTCGAAAGCCATCTTGATGGCTAATAATTCCCGGTTTCCCACATCGTAATTGTGTTCAGCAGCCGAGAATTTTTTGGAAAAGAATGCACACGGATGAACCTTCTTATCAACAGGGTCTCGTTGGGAGAGAACAGCCCCCCCCCCCAACATCAGAAGCATCTACTTCAACAATTAACGGTAAGTTGGGGTTCGGGTGTCTTAGGATGGGCGCAGAAACAAATGCTTGTTTTAAGTCTGTAAATGCTTTACTGGCTTGAACAGGCCAGTTTCCAGGGTCTGCTCCTTTTTTAGTTAGGTCGGAGATGGAAGCATTGGTGATCGAAAAGTTTTTAATGAATCTCCTGTAGCAATTGGAAAAACCCTGGAATCTTTGTATGGCCTTGAGGTTGTTCGGCTGTACCCACTCCAACACGGCTTTGACTTTTTCTGGGTCCATAGAGAACCCCTGCGGGGAGATGACGTATCCTAGGAAGGTGACCTTTTGGACCTCGAACTCACATTTCTCTGGCTTTGCATACAGGTGATTTTGTCTCAGTTTCTGGAGTACCTGGCGAACGTGACCACGATGAGACTCAATGGATGGAGAATAGATCAAAATATCATCCAAATAGACCACAATGAATTTACCCAGGTACTCCCCTAACACATCATTTATTAAGTCTTGAAATACGGCTGGAGCATTGCAAAGTCCAAATGGCATAACCAGATATTCATAATGTCCAGAATGAGTATTAAATGCCGTTTTCCATTCATCACCTTCCCGGATTCTGATGAGATTGTATGCCCCCCGCAGATCAATTTTAGTATATACTTGTGCTTCTTTTAATTGGTCAAACAAATCAGATATCAGTGGGAGTGGGTATGAGTTGCGAATAGTAATTTTATTCAATCCCCGGTAGTCTATGCAGGGTCTCAGGGAACCATCTTTTTTACCGACAAAGAAAAACCCTGCTCCTACCGGGGACTTGGAAGGCCTGATGAATCCTTTCCGAAGGTCTTCTTGGATGTATTCATCCATAGTCTTGGTTTCTGTTTGAGACAAGGAGCATAATCTGCCTTTAGGCAATTTGGCATCAGGAATGAGATCAATGGCACAGTCATAGGGACGATGTGGTGGCAGATGGTCAGCAGACGCCTTGGAGAAAACGTCCGCAAATTCAGCATATTGTGCAGGCAGACCTTCAGGTCTTTGGCCAACAGCTCAAATGGGGAGTGCCAGGCAGGATAAGGCACACTCCGATCCCCACTGAGTGATATCCCCACTGTCCCAATCAATGCGGGGATTGTGTCGTTGTAGCCACGGATGTCCCAAAATAATGCCTACATTGGGGCAAGAGATAATTAAGAACTGTATAGTCTCTGAATGGCAAAGTCCAACGCATAGTACCATTTCCACAGTTCTTAAATTTATACAACAAGAGGTTCCCAATCAAGGCCGTACGCAACAATAGGATTCTTCAGATTCTGGGTGGGAACACCCAAGGACTGGACAAGGTCAGAGTCAATTAAGTTACCTGCGGCCCCACTGTCCACAAATGCCTTGGTCTGGAACTGGGTACCGTGGTACTTGATTACTGCAGGAACTAGAAGGGAATTTTTTGAAGAGAACAAGGAACACCCCAGCCGGACCCCTTCAGTATCCAACTGGGCAATCAGTTTCCTGACAACTGCATCTTCTTTGGACATTGGTTGGCCCTGTGTCCTTTACCACCGCAATAGAAGCAGAGTCCCAAGGTCCGCCGGCGGTCTTTCTCCTGTGTGCTGATATGAAGTGACCCAAGCTGCATCGGCTCATCACTGGGTGGCGTCTCGCTGGTGATGGCGGCAGTAGTGAAGTTCAAGGAAGCACCTCGCTCTGCCGACCGTTCCTTGAGGCGCCTGTCAAGGTTGATGGCCAGATGCATAAGGTCCTCAAGTGTTTCAGCCACAGGAAATTGCACCATAATGTCTTTGACAGGATCAGATAGGCCTACGTGGAATTGGCACCGAAGGGCCGGATCGTTCCATTTGCCGTCCACGGCCCACCTACGGAATTCCGCAGAGTATTCCTCTGCCGTCCCGCGACCTTGTCGGATGGTACGGAGCTTGGCTTCAGCGGTGGCAGATCGATCAGGATCGTCGTATAGAAGTCCCAGGGCCAAGAAGAAAGTGTCCACAGATTGTCGGGCAGGGTCTTCGGGAGACAGTCCATAAGCGCAAGACTGGAGGTCTCCCTGTAACCATGATATAATTAGTCCTACTTTTTGTTTTTCATTTCCAGAAGAAGAAGGATGCAGTTCAAAGTAGAGCTTGCAGCTTTCCTTGAAAGTCCAGAATTTGCTGCGATCTCCAGAGAAGCAGTCTGGAGGCTGGACCTTGATGTCTGCGATGACACCCCCGGAGGCAACAGGGGGTGATGCAGCTGGAGGAAGGCTAAGGGCAGCAATGGCCTGATCTTGGTGATTCACCTTCATAGTCAGGTCTTGGATGATTTGTCCCAGGTTGGATACCTGGGAGATGAGAGCTTTTATGGCCATAGTGGCAGCTGGATCCATGAGACCTATGTACTGGTCGGTTATAATGTTACAGTCGGCCAAAGGGATTCTCACCGGGGGCCCGGAATCTATGTCAGCACCAGGTGTTCACTAGAGCCTCTAGTGGTGAGGATAGTCTGGGCTGCTGGTCTGACAGGTCGTTCCCACGGTGATAGGCTCAGAGGGTTACTGCAGCGTGGTTTGTGCTACCAGGAACCCAGTGCTCACAGGAACCCTTGCATACAGGATAACATGTAAGTAACACACACTGAAAAGCTCTGGAACAGTAATGTGGTCTTTAATGCAAATACTGGAACCCTCATACACAGTATGGCAACAATGAATGTACACACAAGGTAATGGAGAACAAATGAGTATACCAGAATCAACCCTAAAACACAGGGAATATAGGAGGGGAATGGAACTAGCACTGGAGGTGTTACAGGCTGCTCTCCTAATCAGAGAAGGTATACAAAATGAGGAATCCGCTACACAGGCAGATCTAGGTGTACTACAAGTCCCAGGATGAAATAAGGGACTGTGCTGACAGGATGGATAACAGCACACAGAAGGTATAGTCAGATGAAACAGTCTACCAATACTAACACTGTAAGCTGGGAAATACAGCGGAGCAACGGCTCAATACACACTGGAGATGACACACACTCAGTGGAATACACGCACAGTAGAAACACACTGGAGAAACAACTACACAGTGGTACAACAGACTGGCGGCTACACACTCGAGCAAGATGGCAAATGCTGTGAGGAGATGTTAAACAAAGGAGAACTAACAATGAGCTCCACACACTGCTAGATGGCAAAAGCAGGTAACGCACACAACACGTGGCAGATCAAACACTCACCCGACAGGATGGAGCAATGTGAGATGGTAAACACATGCACGCACCACTCAGGAGTGGGGAAGAGACCGGAACCTGTCCAGGGCTGAGGCCGCCAGCAGGAGTAGCGGACTACTCTCGCCGTGCACCTCACCACACAGGGGGTCAACAACAATAACAGAGGGTATCAGGAAAGCAAGGGGGTAAACACCAGGAACACAGGGTATCAGGAGTATGCAAATCAATACACAGCACTCAGACAGTCAGCAAGCACGATCAGGAAACCAGACGCTATAACCGACAACTATGGAACTGAACAGAGGCTATTTAAGGGGAACTCCCCCAATCAACAACGAGCACCTGACAGTGAAAATAGTGAAAAATGTCGGTAGGGGTACCATACCATCAGATATATGTTCGTCATGGAACCCCTTCATAATATTGACATACATAAACACTAGTTCTGTTCTCCTTTTCTCTCCTGCACCTCTGTCAGCTGCTCCTCCGCTCTGACCTTTCCTTTCCTTGTCTTTTACTCTTCACTCCCATCCCAAGGGTGAAACTACTAAAGACAATGGAGTTGGTTTCCACTGGACACCAGCCCTGAAGTGTGCACTAATCTATTTTATATTGCAGTCCCCCCACTCAGGACAAGCTCCCGGGGAGAAGGGGGAAGCCATTGCCCAGGTGGTGAGAGGGGGGGGGGGTGATGCTGTTTCAGAACATCTAAAGTATTAGGGTAAAGGGAGAATGCCAGGTTCACTGATTTACAGTTCTCATTGAACTCCCCTTAGTTTGGGGGAGATGCCAATTGCAGAAGCGCAGTTCAATGAGAACTGCAAATTAATGAGTCGGAAGTGCCTAGTGCTGATCTCTGCTCTGCTGTTAACTGTAAACCATAGCGCAGAATCATGATGTAAGAAGATTAGTGTCTTGGGGCTGGATCCAGACCTATGGACGCTTTACGGACGTTGTCATAGCGGTGAGTGCACGTCCCATGCACTCCCCGCGCTCTGTAGTAAATCTGGACACTTATGTGTTCAGATTCCTACCTTAATATTTACGATCACTTATGTGGCCTTAATGGCTTCCCCCGCCCGTTCCCTCATTACCATGTCTATCTCTGCCTTCACAGCGGAGATATGACAATCGTAACGAAAGGGGACAGTCTCTTTCTTATAAGAGCCGGCGTACGTACTTTCTAGACAGGGGAATCACGTACGCAATTCCCCTGTTGGCTGTAGTGCAGGATCGAGCCCTTGGTCTCTATCAGGGAGAGACACTGGCTCTGTTATGTCAACAGTCAAAATGTGGACAGTTGAGCAATATGTTATTATTTGTTTGTAACATCTGTGAATTTAATGTTATGCAGATGGCTTCTAAAAAATTACAGAAAAGTAATAATATATATGTAAAATTAATATGATAATACTCAACACTGTCAACAATTTGATATGTCGATATTTTGACTGCTGACATAAATGACAAAGAAACACTGGGCTCCAGCCATCGCAATGTTTACATCAGTGTCATGTGTCCTAGTCTTCTGATTGCCTGCATGTCGGGAAGAGTGTTCTCTATCTATCTATCTATCCTATTGACATGTGTAGATCTATATTTATATGTGCCAATATATATTGAACATTCACATGCATCTGTCTATCCATCAACATCTATCTAGACATATATATGATACTATTTTATGTGTTTAGCACAGGTTTCTTTAACTATGAAAAGCAAAGATAAAGCAATGTGATATCTTTTGAGTTAGTGAGCACTAATCTTGGTGTGGCTTCATGGGTGCAACAGGGAAATTCTTGCCAAGGCCAATATATTGGTAAAGTGGCAAACGCAGGATTTTGAAAGGGGGGTTTCCAATGCGAGTAATACATGTGGGGCATATTTTCATAGCTGCAAACGTTTTGGAGCCCAAAAATGCGGCAAATAAGCTCCACCACGTCCTGCCCAAGCTCTTCTCCTGACCTGCCCACAATGTCATACTGCATGAGGCAAAAATTACCCTTAGCGTGTGTATGTGTGTGTGTGTGTGTGTGTGTGTGTATGTGAGTGTATATGGTGTGTATGTGTGTGTATATGTGTGTGAGTGTGTGTGTGAGAGTTTGTTAGGGAATTAGACTGTAATGTGGCAGAGGTTGATGTATGTAAAATTGTGAAGAGCTACTTAATATGATGCACTGTTAAAAAATAAAACATATGTAAAATGACAATACTGATAATATGGTCGTCCTATCTGACTGCCAAGACATAAGACATCCATTAATATTCTCTGTGAAAGCAGGACGTTTATAATGTAGATTTGAAAATAATAAAAATTCTACATTAAGGAATTGCTTTGGTTATTGGCTGTAACAAGTCCTTTTTTTATAGGTGATTTATAAGTTACTTCTTTCACACAGTAAAATAGTAGTTTTACATTAAAGGAATAGATCTAATAGTAATAGCAGTATACAATGTATTAGTGGAGCACATTACACAATTTACAGATGTAATAGTAATAGCAGTATACAATGCATTAGTAGAGCACGAGCACATTACACAATGTACAGAGCCTGTGTCAGTGCATAAGCACGGTTGTATTTGCAGTGACCCATTCGCCATTCCCACCTGCTTTCCTAATGCAGCACAGGACAGGACCATCTTCCTCCATGTCAGTCCAGATCACATGGCCGCTAAGCCTCGCCTCTTTCGCGGCACCAGCGAAGCCATGCCCACACATTTTTTTGCTCATTTTTCAATATTTTTTTTTTCATTTTTCAATCTGGGGGGGGTTTCTGGCCAACCAGAAACCCCCCCTGGGTGCGCCACTGAGGGCCAGGTATAAACCTCCTCTTTGCTCCCTCCTCACTGACTGATTGTGGGGTTTGTCATCATCATCATCATCAGTGGGGCAGGGGGGAACCAACATTTATCCTGCCTTCTGGCAACATTGTATGAAGTTACACTTGCTTATTGCACACGCTGACAATGACAAGTTACACTACTGTCTCATCCTTCACTACTCCTCTGCTCTATTCTATCTGCTCAATCTTCTCCCTTCTCCTGTCATATCCCTCTTTCTGTTCTTCCCCTGCTTTGCCTTCTTTTCCTCTCTCCCATACTGTTTTTCTGATTCACCTCTGTCTCTTCTTTTTCCGCCACTGGATCAGTCTGTGTCCTGCTGACCACCACAAGAACTGCATTATTCTAAAGTAAGAAATTAGATTTTAATTAGTAATCAGGATTAGGATTATTGTCATTGGGGCAGATCCTGAACTACGCATTTCCGCAAATTTACGTGTGGCGGACACGTAAATTCGCAGATTTGTACGCACTGCGCATGCGCACCGCAGAAAATACGCACATTCACGTAGCGTATTTTCAAACGTAGGGAGATTTCACGTATTGCTAACGTAAATACTTACGTGTGGGCGTGCCAAAATTAAGTTAGTCAACAATACGTGTGTCTTACGTGAAGTAGGCGGGGGGTGGTATTTAAAGTGTACAGTATGGGCGTGCTAAGCTGCGTACGTTCGCGTAGTCTGTACGCCCGTTAGCGGACGTATTCTGTTACGTTAGGAAAAGTTAAGGTAGGGTTTGGGTCGCGTAAATTGTGAAAATACGTCCGTGCAAGGGGTGTGCCGTGGGGAGTGTATTGACCTTACGTGTACGAAAATACGCACCGCTAAAATACGTACGCACACACGTAGTTCAGGATCTACCCCATTGTCAGTATGTGCAATTTGTAAAAGTAAAGTATCTTCGCTGCATGCAAAGAATAACATGTATTTGCCTTCCCTTGTAATTAAACACAGGTGTAAATTTTCACCTCTTACTTTCAAACACTTGATCAGCCCCATCATGTTTAGTTTGTCTCATGAATAAAAAACACTTATCATGATAACACTAAAGATGATGTAAGCAATGTTAGAGAAGGTATCCGGTTGTTATGTCAACAGGTCAAATTGGTGACGGGTCAAAATATCAACAGTTTAGTATTATGTTAGTATTACATATTTATTACATATATATTATTATAATTTTGACGTTTTTTTTTTAATAAGCCGCCTGCATTACATTAAGTTTACTGACATTACAAACAAATACTAACATAAACTATTGAAGTCTTAACCTGTCAAAATTTTGACTGTCAACATTTTATACCAGACCCTTAAAGAAATCATTCCATATTTCCAGTTATATGTGTGTGGGTGTAAACATCTATTTATCATTTATTGCTGTGTTATTTTGGTGTGTAGTTTGCTTACTACACTGCAATATTTCACTTTAAGCAAAAAGAAAATGGAAATATGGCAAGAATTTGCAGTATGGAGACTTAAACGATGCAAATAATAGAATAATATATTGCATACAGAATAAAGGAGAAATGTGAATACCATTTTAATAACTGTATAGGAAATTTGTTCTAAGGAATGCATTCTATAAGCCTCTTTTGGGGGTTTAAATTGCAAGAGAACTGCAGGTTATCCATACTCAAATCACTCCATCTAGTACCAGCAATTATTGTAAACTGGCCACCAAAATCACAATTACATGTAGTATTCATCTCAATTCAAATACGCATTCAGTAACAGTGACCCAGACTTGAGCACAACTTACTGCTGCGATCATTTGTGTTATAGAGGGGTATTTTGTGAAAGGGAAGGGGTGGAGAGACATAAGTATGCACAGTTTATGAGCAATAATTTTCACAAGCCGCAGGTCATACACTGGTCATACACTGGGTTGATTATTGGTCCCAGTAAGGGGTGTCCCGATAAATGGGACAATTTCCAGCCAGGGAAATGTCCTGTTATCTGCACCATACACCTCTCCTGCTGGGACCGATAATCCTAGCAGAAGAGGGAGGCACTTAAAAAATAGGGAGTCATTTAGCAAGCTTATTGGCTCCCTTAAATTATTGGGCACTACTGCCTGATTTAAATCAAAATTGGCAAAAGACAAAATAATCATACCAGAGCGTTTCTGGTGCATTTATTTGGCATTTTAAAAATTGATCTTGTTCACTAACTAGAGCGATTATTTGACCGATCACCCAATAATCGCTCCAGTGTATGACCAGCTTAAGTCCAGGAAGTTGCTGACAGCTGACACTCCACAACCTACATATTGTACATGTCAAACAGGTCAAAACATGTAGGTGCCCAATAGTTCCTGAAAAAGCTTTTATAAAACACAGAAAAATTAGTTTTTAATAGGTAGCTCAATACATGTTGGTTCTATACTTGACATGAAAATCTTGCATAAATTACTAGTATCTGTAGAGAGTCACATGATGCATATTCCAGAGCTCTGTGGTTCACCCAACAAATTTCACTTACAAACAAAGGGCCGGATCCACACGTAGGAACGATTGCCCATTCACGCACGCAAGGTGTGTTGAGCACACTGCATTATGGTGCTTATTATACCTGTTTGTGCATGCGTCATCCGTCCGCTTCGGGTACTTTTGCATTCTGAATGGGTAAATACCTGTCGTTATTAGGTTTGAATCCGGTCCTCTATGGTTATTTTCTTTTTAATCTGTTGTATTTCTTGGATGTTGATGTACTCTGTAGACAAACTCATCATAGTTATGAATGTTAAGTTGTTTAAACACTACAGTATGAGAGGTCCCCAGCTCTGACAGATGGGAAAACAAGTGGCTACACACTACCTGATACTGTCCTGATAGGATTGGCACATCAGCGTTCAGAGAAGTTTAGACTAGAGCCGTCATACGCTGTATGATAACTGGGCCAATCAGCTGCTAATGTAATGATTTGATTGATTATCCTGTAGTCATACACTATATGATAAGTGGGCCAATCAGCTTCTAATTTAATGCTTTGATTGATTATCCTGTAGGGTGTAGCCAGCTTAATGTGTTTTGAAATTTGTGGTTGAGGTTTCATAAGGATTATTGTGTTTTCCTTTAGCTACAAGCAGATGTCATAAAGTATGAAAGACTGACCCTTTATTATTGTATTTAGTCCTCCCAGGAATAGGAGTGCGAATTTGTCACTTACTAAATCAATCACAGGGTCCAAGTTTGGTGACCATTGTTCCTCATTTCCTTCCTATTGAAACTCCAATAAAGAAAAATTACCTAATGGCCAATCTAACCCTTGTGAATAAAAGTAACACCTGCACAGACCAATAAGAAAAAAATGACAAATCAGCTTCGGTAACAGAAACAAAGACACCCGAGACAAAAGTTATGATTTATGGTTATCAGAAGCCGAGGAAACAGTCTAGTTACATCTCATAGTCTGTCACTCCTCCCTGAGTCAATATGCCGTTCAAATAGAAGGAGACAAGAGCAGCTTTAGCACAGCCTGGTACCGTACACCTTGCTTTACTCACATGTGCTATAGAAATAAAACAGCATGATTCCTGTGTTCTGATGGCAATCTGATAACCACTCGACTCACTTAAAGGCTCATTGTTTCCCTCACCTCAGCTCTGGCCAATACACGATAACAGTCTTTGCTTTTTATAGGCTTCTGTTTGAGTATGTGCTAGATTCATTCTAATTACTAAAATAAGAGATGTTGACATGCTTGTTGAATTGCTAACTAGTTGTACAGGAACAGAGCAGTGGAAAAAAGCTAATAATGACTCATGTTTGACAGCCATTACCATGCACAACGCAGGCCAAGATGGAATGTGGACACATAGAAACATTCTTTCCTTTTTCCACCATATTTGTAGTCAAGAAAGAGCGGCACAGAGTCTTCAGTTGGGTACACACTGAAGGGTTATCTGACGATTATTCTGCCTATCACATCATAACCAATAGATAGCTCAGACATCTTACCAGAGCGTAAAGTTCAGCGATGCTGCAGAATCACCTGAAACTGCATTGCATTGTGGGATTTTTGATACAGGCTCCTTTTTATGATCAGCGATGTCCCAATGTTGTTTTAAATTTTCGGTGTCCACTGTTCTTACCTTCAGTTCAACAATTCACATTCATCTTCTTGCCTTTGTGGATGTGCATATGTCTGCAGAAGTGCGTTATGGAAACAGTTTTACACAGATCTAGTGGCAGTGTGATCGGGTGTCTCTTTTCCTTCATTGGCTCTTTAAGTTGTGAGTTAAGTCAGGTAAACGCTATCTTATCGTTAGTACACTTCCAGGGTGTACTCGGCTTTAGCAGGATTGGAACTGAGAATTAGAAGGGAGTTAGAAGTAGCCTTTAGGCTTATTATTTATATTTTTTTGATTTATAGTGGTATACTAATTTATAAATGGTATTATACTGATTTAATTTAGAACAGGTAGCAGGAAGGAAATAAAGCTGATATCCAACAACAGAGAAAAAAAAACGCACTAGTCAAATATATAATAGGTGTCACCTGATGGCAATGAATAACGTGAACCAAAGATAAGAAACCAAAAGAAAAATTGATAAAATATAAGAATTGCAACTTATATTTAGTGCACAATATATTGCATAATTAAAACATTATATAATTACATCATGCTCAGAAGAAAAAGTCAAATGTTAAAAACATATGTTTATTGTACAAACAATTACAACAGTATAGCGAAGATAAGTACTAGTTATTTACATATATACAACCACATAGTAATTACACAGTTGGTCAATTATTAGAAAGGCTTGTGGAGTAGGGCAAAGTCTGAAACATATTTATGTCGCAATGAGCTGTCCTCCGTCCAACAATACAGCAAATAAATGATCGTAAAACGGTCTGAAATGATAGATTGAATTAATTGTAATCATTGTATCTATCAGATTATTAACTGCGACACTACTCAGGTAGTAGTAAAATGGCCATATAATTTATTCTATATTAGAGAGACTGCCAGAAAATTCAAAGTCCGTTTATTTGAACATATAGGTTCATTTAGGAACAGTGGTCCGGATTCACAGGCACGTAGTTTTCGTCTTACTTACGTTGTTTTAAGATTTACGTTATCTACCTACCATATCTATGTAGATTGCGTAAACGCCATGTACAGACCGCGCTTACACAATCTACGTACAGAAATGGTACGTAGATGGCGGAAATAAGCGATCACGCATGTGTAGTAGCTCAATTCTTAAAACAACGTACATAAGGCGAAAACTACTTAACTGTGAATCCGGACCAGTGAGGCTCATTTCAAGATGCTGAACACCAATCGCTAATTATTTTCTTAAATCTCATAATATCCATCTAACAGGTTTACTAGCATTTATAACTGAAAGAGT
>WWET01000043.1:781804-813908 GCA_011038615.1 Limnodynastes dumerilii | reverse complement strand
AATTGGTCCAGCTTTCTCTTTTCCATTTACAAGTCTATTTAGGACCCATGTGGCAGCACCCCTCTTTTTATAAGGGTTTTCTGATTGGAATAGAATTTTATTTGGAATACTGTATACATATTCAGAATTTTCAACCTATGTAGGTAATATTGGATTATATTATATATATAGTATACATTTTCCTTTGGATTTAATTCATTTAACCCTTATATATATACCCAAGGGGGTAACTTTTATAATATTTGTATCCTGCACTGTGCGGCCTATTGATGCAATCAGGTTTTGCATTTTTCAGCGAAGTGGGAACCTGTTTGCACCATATAAATATTTTTTGCGGGTTCCCTAACTACGCTGGGCAACATCTGCCGTAGGTCTGGATCAGCCCCAATATTACTAAGTGATGTTATAATGTGTTACTGAGGCTGGGCATCAGCATTCTAATCACAGGAGGTTAAGATTTATATATACTTTATTTTTATACTGTATAGATTTATTATTTTTACTTGAATTTGTGAATACTTTATTTTTATACTATATAGCTTTACTTTTTTTAGATTTGGATATACTATATTTTTTTTAAATAAATCATATTTTTGTACTAAAAACGTATGATGTATTATTATTTCTGAAGTCGATTTAATCACAAAAAAATCTATAATAGAAAAAGTTCTTCAAAAATATATAAAAGGTTTGGAAAACACAAATAATATAATTGTTTTTCATCTCTCACTAAAAAGTATTTGTAACATAACATCTGCAAGACTAAGCATTATAAAAGTAACACTCACCACATATGATGCTTTTAATTGTATATCTGTAATGCAGAAAATGATGCAATAAATTAATGTGCAGTGTACTAGTATAAAAAGGTTATAGTAGAAAAAGTTTAGAAAGAAAAAAATTCTGGATTAATTTGGTATATTTTAATTCTGGACCTTGCTTTATATAGAGGACGGCTATTCTCAATATTGATCCTTGTTCTCTCATACCCCTTTTTTCCGGGAAGAAATGCCGGGCCAAAAAAAAAAGGAAATTTTTAAGCGCCCAAAAACCCAGAAAATTCCCGGGTCTGTCCCTTTCACACTGCCAATGAATTTCCCGGCTCAGGCGTGTCAAGCAACTGTCAATCATTATAGAAAGGAGCTTTTATTGGCTGCCTCAAATGATGTCATTTAAAGGGGACTTAACTGTTGCACACAGTGATGATGTCAGTACATGGTGGTCATTTTAGCTGCATTATTTCCACGATGGCTAACGATCTAGGGCCTGATCCAGAACAACGCTTCAAAGCGAATTTACACGTGGTGAACACGTAAAATCGCTGTTTAGTACGCACTGCGCATGCGCACCATAGAAAATACGCACATTCACGTAGCGTAATTGTGAACGTATGGGCCATTCACGTATGTGTCACGTAAATACTTACGTGTGGGCGTGCCAATTTTACGTTACTCGAAAACGTGTGGGCGTGTCACATTTACGTTACTCGAAAATACGTCTGAAATACATGAAGTAGGCGGGGGGCGGTATTTAAAGTGTACAGTAATGCTTAGCTGCGTTGCGTAAATTCGTTCAGCCCATACGTACGTGTGCGTATGACAGCGGTTACGTTTGAAAAAGTTAAGGTAGGGTTTGGGAAGCGTATCTTGACAAAATACGTCCGTGCAAGTGGTGTGCCGAGGGGAGTGTAGCGAACTTACATGCATGAAAATACGCTCCGCAAATAAACGTACAGCACACGTACTTCTGGATCTACCCCCTAGTTATTAATAGCTCTGAGGCCATGGTTGTGTTGATCATTTTGCTGTTTGAGGCAGCAAATGACACCCTTTTGCAGCTGATGACAGTGTGTCAGATGTTTTATACTGACATGTTGAGAAAACGCGCAAACTTCATGTCGGAGTTGCAGGATACTCAATGCCATTATGTGCGCAGAAGGAGAGTGTACACCAAATCCATGCAGCTGTCCATTCTGCGCTTCACAATGCACAGTAGCAGGAGATTGTGGTCCAGACAGCGGTGTCATGCTGAAGCTTTCTGGGCAACAATTGAAGCTTATGAGGAGGACCAGTGGATTGCGCACTTCCGGATGTCCCGTGGGACCTTCCAGTATGTACTGGATGCCATCTCCCCAGTGCTGACCAGAAAGACCACAGTTTTATGGATCCCCATTCCACCCTGGAGGAAGCTAGCCATTGTCTTGTGGCAGTATGCAACCCCCGGGGAATATCGCACGATGCATGTTCGGAGTTGGGATTTTGACCATCTGTAACCTTGTGCGTGAGGTGACTGAGGCTTTACTGGAAGCACTGTATCAGCGCGTGATCTGCTTGTCTGAGGGAGAGCGTCTGGATGAGACCAATGCTGGCTTCCTGAGATGCGGATATCGGCAATGAGCTGGAGCGATCGATGGGACACACATCCCCATCATTGCCCCTGCGCAGAATCCGGCGAATTACCACAACCGGAAAGGCTGGCATTCCATTGTCCTCCAGGCTGTAGTGGACCACAACTATTGGTAAGCATACTTTACAATGATAACTTTAATTATATGTAATAGAATGCTATAGTTATGCTATGTTTAGCTTCACAGATGTTTTTGTCGGATGGCCTGGACGTTCTCATGACGCCCGCATCTTGGCAAACTCGGAACTCTACAACCTGGCCGAGGAGGTTAGAGGAGGTTACTTGTTCCCCAGAGAGGTAATTTTATTTATTATATCCCCTGACTATATCCCATGCTATTATATGCCCCTGTTCCCCCTATACCTAAGTATATCCCCTGCTATTATATCCCCCTGTCCCCCCCTATACCTGAGTATGTCCCCTGCTATTATATCTCCCTGTCCCCCACTATACCTGAGTATGTCTCCTGCTATTATATCCCCCTTTGTTTGCTTAAGCGGCTGGACATTGAAATCAACCTTGTACTGCATGTAGTTGCCGTCTGTTGCATTATGCATAACGTTTGTGAGATGCAGCGCGAGCGGTTTCTACCTGAATGGATCTTTCAGGACTCTGAGTTGTCAGAGCCGACTGATCCACAAGCTTCAGAGGTTGAGCGTCACAGTTCTCGCGTTTAAACTAAACGGTCTACCCTGGCCACCAACCTTCATAGTTGTTTTTTAAATAAACAATAATTGTTTTGCGCACCTTTTTTTTTGGTTACCTTCAGCATCTTTACAACATATGCTTAGATGGTTTATAATTAAGTGCTTTGTGCAACAAGGCATACAACATATATCAACATATAAAGAAATAGCAAAAATATTATACAGCTACAAAAACTGCAATAACTATAAAATATATTATCTAGAAATCTTAAACATTTAAAGAATTTGATAGCGAGGGTATTGTTTCTGCTCTAAGTGCTGGTGGTGATACGGCCGTCCCTGGTATGCATTTAAAGTGGCCAGTAGGTTAGGTACTGTAGACTGCTGTGGATGCTGTCCATGATGGTATTGAGGGTCTTGGTCAGTATGCGGTGTAGCAGGTGGGTTATGTGTTGGTGGAGGATGTTGTGGTGGAGGGTAATTCTGGGGAGAGTAACCGGGGAAAGGATAATCACTTGGGTGGTAGGGTGGGTAAGCGGGTGGAGGTGGTGGTGGAGGTGCAGACTGGGAACCTCTCATTCCTTGGACTATTCTCTCAATAAAAAGCATGTTGACTTCTCTATTTTCACGTGTTATCTGGGTAATGCGATCTAGGAATTTGTCCTGCAGCTTGGTCTCGTGATCGAAAAACCGCTGCATACTGTCCTCCTCATTCCGCTGCATGGCTTGGTCCATGGAGTCTAGTTGCTCCAGCATTACAGCGGTCATTGCTTTCATTGCAACTTCCACTTTACTCATACGTTTTCGTTGCTTTGGCACATTATAAACTGGAAAAAAGGGATAAGAAAGTGTTTACAAAACCTTAAAATTTATGTATGTTTACATTCCTTTTTATATTTCTTTATTTTTCTGCTATTGTTGTCTTTACCTTGGATTTTTTGCTATGCCTTTATTGGAACTGAAAATGCTATCCTAAACTATTATGATGACAGCAACGACTTTTTAAAAAACCTTAAAAACTTTGTGCTATGGACATGCAGTGCGTATCAAACTAAAGAAACTTACCAGTTTTTGTAATCCGTGAGGACTTACAAGGCTCCTCCAAAAGATCGTCAGGAGTATCACCTATAAAAATATAAACAGAAACAACAGCGCATCAGCATGAAATGGACAACTAATCCGTCACAGACATCGATGGTGAAGCAAAAAGCACTTACTGTTTTGTCGTTCCAGTTGCAAATGACCTGGCTCTCCTGCAGCAAATCGAGACAGTTTATGCCCTTTTTGTGTCAGAGGGGGCTCCTGTGACAATTGCCCTGACTGTGCTGATGCTGTTCGAGAATAACGACCTATTAAAAAACAATTATGCCATTAGTTTCTATATTACGTGCAAGTACATTACAGGCTGCAAAAAAAAAAAGAGACTCACTTTTTTCAAGCATTGCAGAATATACTTTCGGCTCATCAGTTATCATTGAAGTGTCCGTTGCACTGGACTTTACCTCACTGTCATCATCGTCAAACATTAAGGGCGACGAAGGCCTGGATGGCTTGCTCGATGATTGAGAACTCTGCTTGTGGCCCGAAATGGATGATGAAAGTGCTAATGGATTACAGGATGCAGTGCTACCGAATATTGATGTACATAATTCATAGAATTGCCACTGTATTCTTCCACTGCCAATCTTTTTCTGTTCATCATGAACTTTATTAAAATGCTTCTTTAACGCTTTCAGCTTGTTCACAACCTGCTGTTGTGTCTTTATTATTCCTCGTTCCTCCAGCTTCTTGGATATGTTGTGCGTCCTTTACTGTGCCCGATATTTGTTCCTTTATTGCTTCCTCCCCGCAAATATTCAGGAGCTCCATAATCTCGCCCTCCCGCCAAGGCGCCATCTTGAGATCTGAGGAACGGCAGCATATGATGACATCATCACATGCTGCCTGTTTCTGCATCCAATCAGGTGGCAATGTGAAAAAACCCGGGTTGGAAACAACCCTGTACTGTTCACACTGCCACACTTCCCGGATGGGAACTGGAAATAACCCTTCTTTTTTGCCGGGACGTTTCACACCGCCACCAAATACTCAGGTTTTGCCAAAAACCCGAGTATTTGGTGACGGTGTGAAAGGGGTATCAATGGTACTGTAGAACTGAAAGCCCTCCTCCAGGTGTTTTTCATTTAAACAAGCCAGCAGATTTACACTGCAAGGGCCAGATTTACTAAGCTGCCTGTTTGGAAAAGTGAAGATGTTGCCCATAGCAACCAATCAGATTCTAGCTGACATGCTCTAGTATGTAAATGGAAAGTGATAGCTAGAAACCTAATTGGTTTCTATGGGCAATATCTTCACTTTTCCAAACCCGCAGCTTAGTAAATATGTCCCCAAGTGTTTATATATAACGACCTCCCCATTTTACATCTTTAGCTCTCCAAGTCTGCATAGATAGCTGCTGATTTGTGCTACAGTAAATAAGCAGGTGCGTATTTAGGGAGGATGGTCGGGGCGATCGCCCCTCCCCTCAGAGATGGGGTGCCCCACTCCCTCCCTCTCTGTGTCTCAGCCCCAGCAGTGCTGCAGTCATAGTCCTGGGAGTGGTAGTGAGGGAGTAGAACGCCTAGGAGGCACCACTGTCCCTTTGTGATTGTGACACAGAAAGGGAGGTGGGTAGAGTAGCATCTGGCCCACACACTGACAGCTGTGCGGCTGGGACTGGGACACAGGAGGGGTAGGTAGCGGAACGTCCAGACGGCACTCTGACTTCTGTGCTGCTGGGGTTATGAAAGACATAGCTGCATCATACAGCAGAGGACAGTGGGGAAGGAGCTCTATAGAATATGGTGAAGATAGTGGGTGGATAAAAAGAATAATGGGAGGGGTCAATTCTAAAAATGGGAGGCGTGAAATTGATAATAAAACCACCCCCCATAAAATAAAATTCTAGATCCGTCCGCGACTTCTGTCAGATTAATTCCAGTTATCGGACAGTACATGCTACCATGGAGCAGAGCACTGCTTTAAGATTAAATTCTAGTCTCCAAAATACTTTGAAGCTGATATATGTGCCTTATGAGTATCTGAGGAGCAGCCCTATTAAGCCTGTTTATAAGTTGCTACGGGAGCATACTTTATTCACATACTATGGGCTCTATTTATCTAGACTTTCGTTTTTTAATGAGCCTGGCAACTTCATTCATTAAATTTACTAAAACTTACCTGCCCTGCGAGGTCCCGAGATGATCTCCTGGCTCATTCAGTATGAATGAAGTCCTGCGGATGCACAGAGACTCCATTGCAGGACTTTGAAAATTTCAAGTCCTGATATGAAAAACACTGCACATGCCCAGTGTCTTCATATCAGGATTTAGAGTCGGACGCGTCTCCCAGATAGGTACGTTTTTATTTTGTTCTTATTTTTCAATTACCATGACTGTTTTTATTGCAATTGTACTTGATATGATGGTATATATTTGTATTAATGTTTAATAGAACTTTTTGACTATCATGACAAACGCTCCTGTTTCCAATTTATCCTATGCTTAGATGTAATAATAATGAAACAATTGATGCATTCGGAGTATCAGAATGTTAGAATTTTAGAGATGGATCATTAGTTTTGTGACTTTGGGCCTGATCCAGAGCTACGATGTTACACTGAGCGCTGTAGCCCGACACTCCCCCTTGTAGGAGCGTATTAACTCTCCCTTACACAGGCTGAAGGCTACCCTAACTTCAGCCGGCATAAGGGAGAGTTGATACGCTGGGACGGCGGCGTTAGTACGTGAACGCCGCCCTCCCAGCCTCATTACCCTCCCTGCCCCCGTCCCCCTACACTAACTTCAGCGTAGGGACGCTGGGGGACGTCCTCTCCAGCGTCCCTACGGCGCTACCCGTAGATCGGGCGTTTCCATAGTGACGCCGGGCATGCGGATCAGGCCCTTTGAGTTTATTATATGTAACAAATTTAAAAAAAATTATCATGATGAAATCCTTACATAGAAGCTCCAATCCTAAAGAAAGAAGATAAGCTAAGATAAGATAAGAGAAAGATAATGTAAGATAACTTCTTAGATTATATTTATTTGATATATTTTACACTTTATAGACTTATTTATTTTTAACTAAAATTTCTATACACTATGGGCCATATTCAGACCTCTGTGTGTTAACTGAATGCATGGGGGTCTGGCAATCTGTGTAGAAGAGGACAGTGAACTCCCCCTTGTCACTCCCCGCTCTTATATGGATTTAAAGTCTGGAAAACAGAAATAATATTAATAACTTTCATCTTTCACTAAACAACTTTTTGTAATGTAACACTTACAAAAATCATTATAAAACTAACATTCACAACCCTGAAAGCGATATGCTACATACCAGATCATGGTAAATAACAAGATTTAGGTAAAAAAAAAAATGAAGTCCCGCGATGTTCACTCTAATATCAGCATGCCTTTATTATGTTTAGCCTCCCACCTGGTTTCACCAAAACTGAGAAGTATTTTTATTGCTACTCTAAATTCCAGTTTGAAATAAAAGTAGTTGAAAGAAAGTGTTTTCTCTGCATGCAAAATAAATGTGTTCTTATAGTCACCCCTCACAGAGCAACATGGTTTGTTAAGGTACAGATCACTTCATTGATTGTTATGCCTAAGCAGGGGCACTGGCAGGGAAGGCCCTTTATCAGCAGATCCAGAGTGGAATAGATCAGATGGATGCAGTCATCTTTTCTGTCCTAATATATGTATACATAAATTACACAGAAAAGGGTGCCCTGTGCAATAAGTGCAGCTGTTCTACGCATATGCCTGATGGAAAGGGGAATGGGTTACCCCTCCACTACCTGGACACCTGCCAGCGCACCTACCATAACATATTTACATATACATATTTTCCCAAATAACCAAATAACCTTTACTTAAGACATCTTTAAAAGAATGTTTGGGCTGGCAATCCTTGTTACTGCTGCTACCTGCATTGTTCAGTCTCACCCTAACAGGAATGATGAGGTTAATGAGACCTCACAGAAGGCAATTCAGATGACAAAGGTTGCATTTACACCTGGCTAGGGAGTTTAATCATCTACTTTTGCCAAACATTATAAACCCTCAGGGTGGGATCAAAATGATGGTACAGCTGTTAAAGCCATATGATTGGCCGGGGTGCCATTATCTAGACACAAAGAAACTACATTGTGTAAACAAAAGTGAGGTTACTTTGGTAACCTGTGGTTGATCAGCAATAAAAAGTCTGCATGTTTTTGCGTTTTTTTTCCTTTTAACTGTAAAACTTAATTTTTTTCATCATAACAAAAAGTTCAAAGGAAGTTTGAGGCACTTATAGAATTCGTGTGCTACTGAACCACCTGTGTTTTACTGCTGTAAATGTACTGGAAATGGAAGAAAAACGATATATAATGAGACACTGATTTCATTTACAGCTGTTATTAAATAAAAACTATTTCCTTTTGCTTATATAAATGCTCATCATATATTTTTATGACGGTATTTTTACGTAGACAGTAGTAAACACTGTGCGCCTGATCCAAACTCAGATGAAAAATAGAACGCATCTTGCGTTTGGAAAAGAAACGTATTCAAATAGGGGGCGGGTTAAGAGCGATCCAGACGCTCATATTAATATGGACCGGATCCAGACTTGTATTTTGTGCTTGTCCATAAAGCTCTGCGCTCAGAACAAAATCCACACGTTCCCCAATGTCTTCCTTTTACCTTACTCCGTTAGGGGGGTTGGAACAGGTTTATTATTACAATATACAGTAAGGGCCATACTATTTTAAATGGGAAAATATTAAGGTAAATATTAGGGTCTAGCTCTCAGAAGTTTCTCAGGTGTTTGCACAAATGTGTGAATACTTCAGAGTTAATGAAATATGCAAATTATAAGAATTATAATTGAAAATGAAATCTGAGTCACCACAATTGTACATACTTGTGTTCTGCTCATGCACAGTGTAAATAGTCTAAGGCAGTGTTCCCCAACATCAGTCCTCAGGGACCACTAACAGTCCATATTTTCTAGGATTCCTTAAAGAATCACAAGTGATATAATGAGCAGCACCTGTGGAGCTTTTAAACTGTGACAGTTAGTAATGAACACATCTGTGCTCCAGCAGTGACACCTGGAAAACATGTACTGTTAGTGGTACTTGAGAAGCCCTGTCATAGAGGAAACACCAACACAAGCTCCTTCCTACATTGCCGCTTTTACAGACCAAGGTAAGCAAGCTGTGACTAGAAGGAGAGTCAAGCTTCTACACACGCCAGTACTTATAACATTTCAACAGAATAACTCCTGACAAAAGCCAGGTAGACACTTGCATGATTTCCCTGGTTCATGACAATACAGCGGGGGAAACTATGCAGCATGTAAAATTAGGAGGTGAAGTTTCTTAGCTCAACTCTATTTTATAGAATAAACATAAAGCTATGCAGTATTTTAGTTCTATGTGTAAAAGTAATGTATTTTCCCTGCATGCAATTTTTTTTAAATTAATTAACACCCCTTACTTTGAAAAATGGTTTAACCAAGCTTTACACTTCCACATAAAAAAAGGTGTAAGTGCATCTCTGAATCAGCCCCGAACACACCTGTGCTCCAACAGTGAGACCTGGAAAACATGCACTGTTAGTGGTCCCTGAGGACTGAGGTTGGGGAAAACTGGTCTAAGGGATAGATTTACTAAACTGCAGAAAAAGTGGAGATGTTGCCCATAGCAACCAATCAGATTCTTGCTGGAATTCACTAGTATGTAATAGAAAAAAGAGAGCTAGAGTCTGATTGGTTGCTATGGGTAACATGTCCACTTTTCCTTTTCTGCAATTTAGTAAATTTAGCCCAAAGAGTCTTCTATATATATTAAAGTTTGATAAATCAATATGAAAAGTCAATCAAAATAGGATGTAATTATAGATCATCCACGCTGATGTAACACTAAAGATGGACATATTTTTATCCAATTATTCAGCAGATCAGTGTGTATGCTTACATGATCATGATTTGTTCTGATAAAACAGGTTGCATTTGTAACTATATTTTGCCGTTGTACTATATCAGGTTAAGCAGATATCTGTACAGTATGTATGCAGTCAAGATTGTTTAAGCAAGCTGCTGGTGAGTTTGTATAGTGTGTACATGGGACTCATGTATAATTGCACAGATGTTTCACACAGTTTTAGACCTTAATGATAACAATAATAATAATAATAATAATAATAAAAAAAAATTAAATATCTACAGAAAATAATATGCTTTTCATTTTCACACAGTTTTAGACCTTAATGATAACAATAATAATAATGATAATAATAATAATAAAAAAATTAAATATCTACAGAAAATAATATGCTTTTCATTTTCACACGTATCTCAGAAATTGATCAAGAAAAGTTTATAGAAAAATTGGGACGTTTTGCATATACTCTTTGGTCTCTTTTATGCTTATTTACTTTTTTTGTTGATAAAATGTAATCAATGATTAATAAAATTTAATAATTTATCAAACCAATAAGTTTTTCCAGTTAAGGCACATCCTGGAGGAGAAAGGGGGCAACCACTATTGTTGTCCCTTGGGGTGAATTGAACTCTAAATCCAGCACTTGATGAATATAATGTGGTCTTATATTGATGCCACCATCTCCTAGACAATTAGAGTTCTACTATGAATATTAGTTCATCATGCCTAAAGATTACACTTAAAAGGACAAGGATGAAAGAGAAATTACCCCTTAAAAAGGATTGCTTGGGTAATTCACCATATTCCTATAACACTATAAAACTGGTACCTAGTACCTTTAAGATATTTGGCGGGCTGCAGGCATTACTAGTCTGGTGGTATATAGAAAACATAATCACTTGTGAGTGATTGCAACACCTTTAGTAACTTATTTTCCTCCTGAGAAGAGCAGCACTAATGCCGGTGATCTCTTAATGACCCTTGTCCAGTTAAACTAAAAAAAAAAAATCTTCAGATTGGGAACAGCCAAGAGCAAACAAAAAGTTAAAGTGTTCTCAATGTAAGCTGTAAAGTCTAATTAACACTGCCGATGTAGTAAACATGTATGCCTGCTAACCTGGACTGTAAAATCGTAAAAAGGTGGACGTATGCAAACTATTTTTCTTCTGTCTACATGCCAATCTGTGCTACAGACACTGCCGAAAACATTATATATCATATGGTAATGAACTACAAATGCTAGTCACGTGTCTGATCCTTATTTAATAGATAGGAGACTTACACAAGGCTCCAGATGTTACTCTACGGATCTTCTAACGTATGAATAGGGCAGCGGGGCACTTGTCCTCTGCATGCGTAATCCCATCCTATCCGGCATGATAATTAAGTGCCAGGGGCGGCAATCAGCAGATCCGAGTGGAGAAGATAAGGTAGGATTTTGGGCATGTATGTGTCCAGAACGCCGCACGAGAGAGGGTAGTGACAGGGCAGTGCGCTCCTCTCTTCCGTGCGGACTCCAGATCTCCGTGCGTATCAAAAACTCCATGGACCAGATCCAGAACAACGCTTGTGAGCGAATTTACGCGTGGCGGAGACGTAAAATCGCGTTTTACTAAGTACTGCGCATGCGCAAAATAGAAAATACGCTCCGTAACGTAGCAAAAATGTGTGCCATTCACGTATGTGTCACGTAAATCCTTACGTGTGGGCGTGCCAATTTTACGTGAGTCTAAAATACGTCTGAAATGGGCGTGCCAATTTTATGTGAGTCCAAAATACGTCTGAAATACGCTATGTAGGCAGGGGTTTGTATTTAAAGTGTACAGTATGGGCGTGCTTAGCTGCGTAAATACGTGTTTCACATACGTACGTGAGCGGATGACATCGGTTACATGGGCAAAAGTTAAGGTAGGGTTTGGAAAGCAGATTACAGGGGTGTAGTAATCAGGGGGACAGTTGCCATCCCTTCCCCCATGATTTCTGTTAGGGGGAGGGGGACTGTGTTTTGCCCCCCGCCCATGAACTTCTACAGAAAAGCTAATGGGGATGAATGAAATGAGGATGCTTTATTTGAACTTGCCAATATTTATAATTTCTGTGTACCATCAATGAAGTGATCTTCATGTTTATTTTCGTACATTTTCTTCTTGTAAATGGTCAGGGCCGTCCATAGCTATAGGCAGTATAGGCGACTCGCCTATAGCGGCATCTTGTCAGGGGGGGCAGAAAAGGAAACTCGGCACATGGTAGCAGCTCCTCCCCCTTATAAAGCATAATGGTGCCGAACTTCAGTCAGCCGTCTGCCCAGGCACCATTGTGCCTCCACTGTGACTCTCTAATGGCACAGTTGATTTTCCTTCTAGGGGGCACCAACAAAATCTTGCCTAGGGCACCCAATGGACTAAGACCGGCCCTGTCAATGCTTATTTTTTTTGTTAGACGCTACACTGATTTTGCTATCACAGTTGGCAGTAAGCAGTAGCACAACCAGATATATGAGACAGGGAAGGAGCTTTTTCATAATTTGTAAATACATTTTTATAGTAAATAATGAAACTGGGGTTGGTCAACTGCAGAACACTGAAAAAAATGTAACACAGGACTGTGAGTCTTAATATAATCAGTCACTGTTACATCAGTCGTAAAATGAGAGATCAAATGCCAAAAAAAGGAGAGCAGATAATGGATCCCTCCTTGCTGCAAACAGATCAGCAAACCATAGGCGGAGATAGCTCAGTACAGGACAGCACGGCAGAGAAGAAGGACAGAAAGGAAGTCTTGCATCTGAACATCCATGTGGGCGCTTTCACATGCACCTGACGCGCGTTTCGCCGTACTCTTTTTCAAAGGACCTTTGCACGGCCGTGCTGTCCTGTATTGAGTTATCTCCATCTATGGCTTGCCTGCAGTTTTCATCTCACGCATCTGTTTGCAGTCACGAGAGATACATTAGCTGCTCTCCGGAGTGAATTTTATTTTGTGGAATAACAAGTCTATAACGGCGCTCATATATTGATATTGTGGTCAGGATTTGATACTAAGGACCGGATTCACAATTCCGGACGTATTGCATATACTTATTTACCAATATTTGATACTGCGCATGCATAGTAATTGTATCTTTTCGTTATGTAGATTGCGTATATGCGGTCTTATATATGCAATACGTCCGGAGGTGTGAATCCGGTCCTATGTCTTCAGTAACTCACTGGTATCTGACCCAATAAGCGTGGAAAATACTAGCCTGCACCTGTGAATATAGGTTATGATTACCTTTCTATTTGTATTTAAACATCAGGCGTTTTATTATTTTATTGTCTAGTTGTCTAGTGTAGCTACTAATTTTTACTCCATATGTTTGCTGTGCTTTGTTACCAATAAAAATGATACAATTTTTTTAAAAAGTGCAGTTAGTCTGGGATATTTGTGCACTTAGATATTATGGTACTTTTTCTTTTTGTCTACATATTGATTACCCCTTGACCGTATTTCCCCATGTATAAGACCCACCTTTTTTAGACAAAAAATAGGTCTAAAAATCAGGTGCGTCTTATACAGGGGATGTAACACTGAACTTACCTTTTCTGTCCCTTCAGCGGTCCCTCCGGCAGTTTCAGGCTCTCTCCCCCGCGGCTGGGACTCAGACTGTCTCTCTCGCGTTGCGCGCTGCACATAGACGTTGCGTGACCTTAGGTCACCTCAACGTCATTGTACAGATCGCACCTCGAAGGGGGAGAGTCTGAGTCAGAGCTGCATGGGAGAGAGCCTGAAACTGCCGGAGGGACAGAAAAGGTAAGTTCAGTGTTACATCCCCTGATCCCTTCTATAAGATGCACCCCATTTTTAATTAAATAATGCTAAAAATAATAGATAAAAAATACATTTAATTTTTTTTTATTTAGGCTCCAAAAATGGGGTGCGCCTTATACAAGGGAGTGTCTTATACGTGGGGAAATACGGTAAGTAGCACCCTCACAAGATCATTTTTATCTATGTATGGAATAATTTTCTTGTGAGGTTATTAATATCCTACATTGGTGCGATTTATTATATTCTGCGATTACTGTGCGGGACATTCTCTCCATTTTATGCCTGGATTGTCCAGGATTTATTGGAGTGCCTTTTTTATGGCTTATGTACTGTAAAATCACCTATTGATTTGAAAATATTGCAATAACTGTAGTTCACAACTGCCATTATTTGTATTTTCTAACACTAAGGCCTGTGTGTCTGGACAGAATTGTGCTGCCTTGCGCCTTCTTTCCAGTTCACAAGCAATGCCCAGTGTTCCTGTTTAGCACACAATGCAAGTAAAGTTATTATTACAGGAAGACATTATACTTACTTCCTTTTCCTGACATTTACTTTTCATGACCCAATAAATACTCCAAAGCAGCCCAGAAATGATATGTAGAATGAATGTAGTGCATAATAGGCTATCTTAGAAGGAAAGGATTAAGCAATTAGAAAAATGCTATTTAAATTATGAAGAGAATATACATACATATAGAGAACAACCAAGCAACAAGTCACATGTAAGGTCCGGTCCTTCCATAGCATATGATTGTACAGTATTACGGGTAGCAGTGATCAGAAATTACTTTTAACATTTATGGACAAGAAATAAACAGTTGGCAGTTACTGAGCTCTGTCATTGCTCACAAATAACATATTATAGTCAAGTCTTTAGATGAATTTGCATTGAATTTCCCACATAACCAATCATTGGTCCAGATCCATAACTAAGAAGGTCACCTGATTCCGCAAGCTGCTTGCGAAAGTTGATGTCGATAAAGTGCAGGAAAACTGTTGTGCTATAGAGTGGCCCTATTATTCTACCGTATATATGGTGGAACCCCAACAAAATTGTCCTAAAATTGCCTGAACCAGCAGTTGGATCATTCTGTCTGCCTGAATGATGAGATCAGGACTTGGCCCATGCTATTTGAATGGGTTCGGGGCAGTAGGAAGATGATCGCATGGAGAGTAGTTCCTTTATGGTGTCCTTGGCTGTTGGGATTTGGAGACGTGGTCTTGTGAGTTGCCAGTATTATGCTTACGCCAACAATCTGCACTGTGTTTATGTGTTGTTTGCAGGGCCGTAACTATGGGTGTGCTATAGGGACGGTCGCCCGGGGAACAAAGTCAAAGTGGGATGCCAGAAAGCTAATTTTTAAGATTAAACTAGTTATGAATTTAAGGTTGGGGGCTATTTTTTGGGCCTGTCACTAAAATTTCCATTACGAAATGTAGACTCAAGTGTTGTCCAGAAGTCTGGAGAGTTATTAGAAAAAACTTCTATACTGTAAAACAGATGAAAGATGTGTCTACATCTGCTAGAACCTGCCTGGTGAAAGCTGGAAAATGGATGGAAATGAAGATTAGCCGTGTTGTATCCCTGTGTAGATGTTCCTTTTCTTTGCAAAATAATAGTTAATGCGATGTATGAGCAGTGAGAAGCATTTGTGTTGTGTGGTTTAATGTATTGTCAAATTGTCTAATGCTGGGTACACTTATGATTTCCCCAGTTATCGGACTGTTTTGTTGACAGCGTGACTACCGCCCAATAATCGGGTCTAGTCCCCGGCAGTGCTATGCCATCTTAATAGGGCAATAGGGCATCATTTTAAGGCAAGCGCGTTTCTGGTCTGTTTTTGTTAATGATCTGAGAAACCAGTCCAACATGCACACTAATTATCAACAAATCCAACAATTTTATATTACTTACCTAGATTTCAACTAAGAATACAGATCAGCCAGTATATATAGCTGATAATCTAAGATTGTAAGCTTCTTTGATATATCCTCATTTAATATTAAATCAAATGTATCAATTTTATCAAATCTAATATTAAATCAAGTTTTCTTGTGTTACTCCTGCAGCACAATATAGTTTTAAGATATACGTGTGTGCTTCACCTACCTGCACAGGACTTACCTCTTATCTGTGATCCATCGGCAGCAATCTGAAGTCCGTAGTCACACTAATATGCTTTTTCACCCAGCATCACCCACAAATGACTTACTGTTACTTGCATATTGAAGATCCTCCACATCTGTGCTTCAGCTATCGTGTATCAAGAGACCTCCCTGTTATTTATCTTGTGAGCCTACTTGCTCCTCTGGATTCTATCTGTGTTTAATGATCTGGATTTTCATATTGTCACAATATATCCATTATTCCTTATTGCAGTGCTCTGCCCTCTCACTGTTCATTACTCCACTCATTGCTGTCTATAAGAACCACCACCTGCACTTTACACTGAGCAAAGATCATACTCATCATCAATGTACCTGCTATACACCGGGATGTTAGGCTCTGCCCTATAGTATCGCAGTGCCATTATCAGTGGGTACATGGACTAGTGATATATTTATATATGTATCCGGGCACCGGCCAGAACGATAGCGGGTGTCCGATGCCGGATCCCATTGCATCCAGACATTAAAACAAGTGAGGGAAGGCCACTCCTACCTTAAGATTTGCGCACTGTCCACAGGTAAATTGGAGACATTGCAGAAGTCTAAGTAGTACGTGTTAGGACACTCCGGGTTTACCTGCAAAGCACCGGAGTGGTCCAGGCAGAATGTGTAGGATACTCCGGGTTTACCCGTGAAATACCAGAGTGATCCTAAGGAGAACCCAATGTAGTGAGCGAACAAGTTTCCGGGGTCCGGAGTCTTACCTTTCAGGTGGTTTTCACCAGAGCCCCTGATGGTGGGGATGGACTGAGCGGCCCCTGAAGGCGTGGCCGTTCCCCATTGAACTTGGACTCGCAGGAAGATGAAAGAATAGATAACCAACGGTGAACCCCAAAAGATGACAAGAACTAACGAATGTCAGCAGGAGCAGAACTGGTAGGAAGAAACCCACTGGTGACAAACAAACGGCAAACACGGAAACGTGGCACTGAGGACTAAAGTAGATCACGGGACAAAACTAGACAGACTAGGGCTTACGCTCACACTAACACTAGAGATATCTCCTAAGAGATTACACACACTAGCACTCAGGTAAGTATAGGTACTGCAGGTAAGGTAGGTACAAATGGGGATGAGAATCAGGGCTGGATACACAAGGTAACTAAGGCAGGATTAAAGGCAGGTAAGTGGGTCAAACAACAGTCAATTCACTAGGCTGGAAGCACTAGGCACACAAGGTAAATAGCAGGTCACAGAACTGAGGGAACAGACTCTATAACCGGCGCAGAGTAATGGTAAGTGGGCTGTTAAATACTGTCTGCTGATCTGTGATAGGACAGCCCAGAAATCCCTGCCCCCAAGCCAGGATGCGTTCCACAGGTAAGGAAGTGCATAAGGGCCAGAGAAGACAGAGTGCGCGCCTAATAGGAAAACGGCGCGCACGTGGATGGTTACTAGGACGCTGTAACCATGCTGCCTGTCGGCTGGGGAATCCCCTGAGACGCACCGCGGGAATAGAGGTAAGCGGGCAGACGGGGAGGGAGCAGGCAGATACAGCTTGCCGTTAGATGGCAGCTGTAACATCCAGTGCCAGAGTGTCAGGCTCACTTGGTTATTCCTTGCTTTGTACTGCTCCAGTGTTCTCTATTTGTTCCTGCATATTTCCGCCTAACAGGAAGACGGCGCGCACGTGCATGGTTACTAAGACGCTGTAACCATGCTGCCTGTCGGCTGGGGAATCCCCTGAGACGCGCCGCGGGAATCAAGGTAAGCGAGCAGACGGGGAGGGAGCCGACGGATACAGCTTGCCGTTAGACGGCAGCTGTAACAGTACCCCCCCTTGACGAGGGGTTATGATACCCCTATGGCCAGGTTTGTTGGGGAATTTCTGATGAAAGAGTCTTTTGAGTTTTTCAGCATGAAGATCTTCGGCTGGCTCCCACGATCTTTCCTCTGGACCATATCCTTTCCAATGGATGAGGTAGAGAATTTTATTGCGAACCTTCTTAGAATCCAAAATGCTTTCGACTTCATATTCTTCTTCTCCATTAATAAAGGAAGTTCCTCTTTTACAAGTGTGTGATTTGTGAAATCTTTTTGAGAATCTGACAGGTTTCAATAATGATGCATGAAAAGTAGGTGGAATCTTGAGATTACGGGGAAGAGCTAATCTGAAAGCTACTGGGTTGACTTTTTTAATAATGGAGAATGGTTCAATAAAGCGAGGTCCGAGTTTCTTAGAGGGTTGTTTGAGTCTAATATTCTTAGTAGACAGCCATACTTTTTGTCCTACTTTGAATCTACATTGAGTGCGATGTAAGTCCACCCTACGTTTGGTCTTGGAAGCCACAGAACGTAGACAGAAATTGACATTTTTCCAGATCTTGTTTGATTTGAAGCAGTTACTGGTGGCAGTTCTGGGGGTGGTAGAACAGGTCAGCAGGGCATTAGCCTTAGGATGAAGGCCATAAACACAATAGAACGGAGACATAGATATGGAGGAATGATGAGCATTGTTGTAGCTCTTCCCAGCCCAGGGAATATTTTCTGACCAGTCCACTTGATATTTACGCATAGAAGCGTAAATATTGCTCCAGGGATTGGTTGACCCTTTCAGTCTGACCATTGGACTGCGGGTGGTATCCTGAAGATAGATTAGTCTTGATTTCCAGAGTTTTACAGAATGATCTCCAAAAAGCAGCGATGAACTGAGATCCCTGATCAGACACAATCTCCCTGGGCAGACCATGAAGCCTAAAAACATGTTTAATAAACAGTTTGGCCAACGTCTGAGCATTAGGAAGTCCTTGTAGCGGAATAAAATGTGCCATTTTACTGAACCTGTCTACCACCACCCAGATAGTAGTAAAACCTTGCGAGTTAGGTAAATCCGTGATGAAATCCATGGACAAGTGTGTCCATGGACATTCCGGAATGGATAGTGGTAAAAGTGGACCAAAGGGTGGAGCTCGTGGGGTTTTGTTCTGGGCACACAAAGGACATGATTCCACAAATTCTTTCACATCTTGGAACATGGATGGCCACCAGACGGAACGATGAAGAATCTTTAAAGTTTTCTGTATGCCCGGATGACCTACAGACCTGCAAGAGTGATTCTCCATCAGGACACGTCTCCTGAGTCTGTTGGGGACAAACAGTCGACCATTGGGTCCTTGTCTTGGAGCTTGAGTTTGTGCAGATAATAACTCATCTTGAAGGTCTTGAGTATAACCGGCCATGATGGATGAAGGTGCAATAATGGGCAAGGGAGGGAGGGACCATGCTCAGGAAGAAATGACTGAGATAAAGCATCAGCCCTGTGATTAAGAGAGCCAGGTCTGTAAGAAATCTTGAAATGTTATCTTGTGAAGAATAGGGCCCAGCGAGCCTGGCGAGGATTGAGGCGTTTGGCAGATTGAATGTAGGCAAGATTCTTGTGATCGGTGAGGACCAGAATTTCATGAACAGAACCTTCAAGCCAGTGTCTCCATTCCTCAAAAGCCATTTTTATGGCCAGTAATTCCCGATTTCCGACATCGTAGTTTCTTTCAGCTTGAGTAAATTGTTTAGAGAAGTACGCACAAGGATGATATTTGGAATCCTGAGGGTCTTGTTGTGAAAGTACTGCCCCTTTTCCAACGTTAGATGCTTCGACCTCAATGACAAAAGGTAGATACGGATTGGGATGTTTCAGGAAAGGAGCCGTAGTGAAGGCCAGTTTCAAATTTTTGAAAGCTCTTTGTGCTGCAGGCGGCCATCTGGTAAGTACAGCAATGGGAGCCATTTAGATGGAAAAAGGTCTGACGAAGCCTCTGTAGTAATTTGAAAAGCCCATGAAGCGTTGTATAGCTTTGAGATCCGTAGGTTGTTTCCAATCAAGGATGGCCTTAACCTTATCCGGATCCATGGCAAATCCGTGAGGGGAAATGACATACCCCAAGAATGTGACACTGCAGACCTCGAACTCACATTTTTCGATTTTCGCGTACAACCTGGCTTCACGAAGGCAGGATAACACCCGTTTAACGTGATCAAGATGTTCTTCAAGGGAGGGAGAGAAGATTAAGATATCGTCCAAATAGGCCACTACGAATTTTCTCAGGAAATCCCGCAGGACATCATTGATGAAGTCTTGAAAGACTGCTGGGGCATTGCACAGTCCGAAGGGCATGACTAGATACTCGTAGTGGCCAGAGTGGGTGTTGAATGCAGTTTTCCATTCATCTCCCTCCCTTATCCGGATAAGGTTGTACGCACCACGGAGATCAATCTTGGTATAGACTGTGGCCTTCTGCAGTTGATGGAACAGATCTGAAATCAATGGTAGCGGATACGTATTCTTAACGCTGATTTGATTTAGAGCCCGGTAGTCAATACACGGTCTAAGAGGCCCGTCTTTTTTCCAGACAAAGAAAAAACCAGCCCCTACAGGCGATTTAGAAGGACTGATGAACCCCTTCTTAAGGTTTTCTTGAATGTATTCGTCCACGGCTGCAGTTTCCGGGCGAGAAAGTGAGAATAATCTCCCTTTGGGCAGCTTGGCATTAGGGACGAGATCTATGGCGCAATCATAAGGTCTGTGGGGAGGTAGTACTTCAGAGGCTTGCTTGGAGAATACGTCGGCAAATTCAACATACTGGGGTGGTAACTTCTCCAGAGAAATCTGTGCCAGACGAACCGGTGGCAAAATGCAAGGCTTCTTACATTCATCACCCCACTGCCGAATCTCTCCCCTGGTCCAATCAATATTAGGGTTGTGAAGCTGAAGCTAGGGATGCCCTAGCACCAGGCATACCGATGGACAGGAGGTAATGAATAGCTCAATGACTTCTGAATGACAGATAACAATCTTTAATTGGAGTGGAGCAGAAATATAACGGACGGGTCCTCCCGGTAGTGGTTGTCCATCCAAACCGACCGTTGAAACTGCAGACGATAACTCCCTAATGGGTATGCCCAGTGATACCGCCAGGTCGGTGTCAAGAAAATTGGCTGCCGCACCACTATCTATAAAAGCAGAAAGATGTTTTATGTGATCTCAAAATGATAGGGTGGCTGAAACTAGAAATGCATTTTTTCGAGGAAACAAGATGGACACCCAGCCGAACCTCCTCATGATTCGACTGGGTTACTCTTTTCCCGGCTGGAGTTTCTTTGGACAGGCGTCTGCTCTATGTGCCTTTCCGCCACAGTATAGGCACAAACCAAGGGTCCGTCTACGGATCTTCTCTTCCTTGGAAAGCCTGTAGGTACCAATTTGCATTGGCTCATCAGTGCTCTGAAGCTCCTGGAAGCTAGCCCGAGAGAAGGTGCTTGTCGAATCTTTCTCCATACGTCGTTCTTTAAGCCTTCTGTCAACTGTGATGGCTATCCGCATGAGATCCTCCAAATTTTCGGGAGATGGGAACTGGACAAGAGCGTCCTTGACTTGCTCAGAGAGGCCAATCCGGAACTGACTGCGAAGAGCTGGGTCATTCCACCCGCAGTCGTTGGCCGCTGTCCTTTTATTCTGGCGAAGGCCTCGGAGTTTTGCTTCAGCTGTAGCTTCTCTGTCTGGATCTTCATAAAGCAGCCCAAGAATGCATCTACTGATGACAGTACCGGATCTCCAGAGGGTAGACTGAATGCCCAAGCCTGGGGGTCCCCCTGTTGGAGCGAGATTCTGCCCGAGATTGGATACCTGAGCAATGAGAGCATTAATAGCTTCCGAGGTGGATGCATCCATCTTAATCAGTATATGGCCGGTTATAATGTTAGGACACTCCGGGTTTACCTGCGAAGCACCGGAGTGGTCCAGGCAGAATGTGTAGGATACTCCGGGTTTACCCGTGAAGTACCAGAGTGATCCTAAGGAGAACTGTACAGTACGTAAGGCCCATCATTTTCCGATCCTATCAGAAAGCGCCTCATAGGAAATTTAAAACTGAACCAAATTATTCATAGTCACATGGGACCAGATCCAGAGCTACGTTTCCTAGCGCAGCATATTTACGCTAGCGTATTTACTATGCACTCCCCTTGGCACTCTCCTCGGTCGTACGTAGTTTAGCTGTGTTACATGTTCCAAATCCTACCTTAACTTTTCCAAGCGTAACTCCTGTCAGCCGTAACGGCTGAACGTACTTACACGCCTAAGCACGCCCATACTATATGATTTAAATGCCTCACCCCGCCTCCAAAGCGTAATTACGGGTGTCTAATGGCTGGCTCGCCCCTTCGTACGAAGTTATGATGATGATACGTGACTGGCCCTTATGCTCTGAGTTACATGGCGTAACATCTGCCATGCGCATGTGCAGTAAATACTAATGGGCGCTTTTACGCTAGTGGCTACCCCATGGTATTCATATTCTTTTATACCTGTCTTATTTCTCCTATAACCAGTATTACCTATACCATTCATGATATGACCTCAGTTAACTGACTGATTATACATGAGGACAGACAGGTTCTGGTATAAAGCATTCCTCTATGTATAATGTAAACAGAGGTGTGTGGCTGTGTGTATGAATACATCAAATGAAGGTAAACGAAAAAGAATTTATTTCATATACTCAATATTTTACCTGTTTTACATAATTTCTATTCAAATACAATAACAATCAAAGGTTTCCTAAGGTGAGAGGAACGTTTCAATGAGAAAACATTTTGCAAACAATACAAGACCATAAAACAAATCACATCATAAAACTCAATTGTTTTTGGGTGTTTTGTGTGTATTCCGGGTTATTAATTTGCAGTCCCCAACATTTCGAATTTTGTTTGTTTGTTTGTTTGAAACTGGCCATGTGATACTTGCGATATGTATAAATCACGCTGTTATACCCCGCCCCCTTTATGCATCTATGGCTTTCCTCCTTGATCTCCCGGAGGTAAGCTTTTAAAAGTCGGCAACCCTGGTGTCCAGAGAACCTGAGAACAGAATGAATACATGGATTGGATACATGTTGATTTAAGAAATATATTAGGCCTTTAGGGTCAGTTGATAGCTCCTCAAATCTTTAGACTTTTGATGCAACAGACTATAAGTATATATCATCTCTCATACTCGATGTCCATGCTGGACCGTTTTTTTGGAACGCCGGCTCCCAACAACAGTTTGGTAGCTGTAGAAATTGTGCAAGTGTGTACCCAGCATTAGATGGTATTTAGAAGATTACATCTAATCTCTACAACTGGAGAGACTTATTATCATTTAAGTGTAGTGATCATGTTAGTGATGATTGAATTTACAATCACTATCTAAGACAAATATACTTTAAACATGATTTAGACAAACCACAATCAAAGTAGTATTATGAAACCTTACTGTAAGCTTCACTCACGTGTACATAATAATGTATTATAGTGCTCTAGCTAGAGCAAAGAATCTGATTGCAATAGTATAGAACAGTATTTATCGGAGAGTCTCTGATACATGTTACACAACTTTTTGACACTATAGAGCTTCAATAGCACTAGAGGGGGGAGGGCCTATACTTACCTTTAGTCTTGGGGCCACAGTCATAATTACACCCAACACCCAACTTCCGCAATCTATTTGTGGAAGTTGGGTGTTTTTTGGCAACGAGTATGATGTTACAATATGGATATCCAGGTGTACAGAACTTAGTTCTGTATACATGGAGATCTGTCCGACAAGACGGAACATCCTCTCCACCCACCTAAACCCCTTAAGGTGGGCAGGAGGTACATCTAAATCATTCAGTGTGCGCTGGGTTTAATAGTTCTGTGTTCTGATCCATAAAGGACACATAAGGTAGCCTTATGACATCATAAGTTCTGCAAAATCCGCACAAGAGGGGGGTGACAGGGGAGGTCACTCCCCTTCGCCGCACGGACTGCCAGGTCTGGATCTGATCCTTGGAGCCTGAATCAGAGGGAGTACTCTCCTTCCAATTATTCTGCTGCCAGCCTAGACGTTACCAGCTATATTCAAGGTCCAAGATAGACACAGCGCAATGCAGGAAGTGGGGGGATGCAAGGCAGGACTTGTTGGATGATGCCAGGTTAGAGAGGCGCTCTCGTCACTCCCTGTTCCCTCAACATGAGCTGCACTGCCTCATCTTGCCTATCACACACTGCAGAGCCAGTGACAGGCTCAGCGAGCATGAGGCTAAACAATACAAGGCAATCCCCTATTGCTGCGTCATACACTTTGTGTATGACAAGCAAGCTGAGGCAGCGTAGCCAATCTCCCGAGTAACCTCCATTTTAGTTTGCAGGGAGGCACCAGCCCTGTCTGGACACTTCCAATGGCATATTTAGCTTAAGTATCAGTGCCCATGTCTCTATTGTAAAATCCATTCAAGGCAGGCCATAACTAGAGCTGTGCAACAGGGGAGGCCACCCATGGCTCAAAGCTTAGGAGGAACACCGGTAAGTAACATTTAAGGAGATCTGGAGATCCTGGAAGTTACCGCTGATGCGTTTTGAGGGACAAAGCCTCTTTTTCAAAGTGGTAACCTCTGGTTACCACTCGAAACGCGTCAGCCAGTAACTTCCAGGACTCCTCAGTGCACGCTCCGACCGCCGGATCACTGCTACCTCCCCGACCGCCTGCGACTCTGATCATCTTGGACGCATCCCGGGCTCTCTCGTCCTCGCATCGGTTACGGGACTTTGTTTTCCACCTTCCCCTGCATGACGGGTACGGACTGTTCACTCTAAGGAGTCCTTTATTCCCAAAGAGGATCTTTAGGATCCTGTTGGGTTTTACATTCATTTCATTGTATTTTTGATTTTATCTCTGCTTTTGTTCTGGCCTAATCTATGTTTTAATAGCCAGTTGTGTACAGAATAAATTTGTTAATTATTTATTGTCTTTTTCTCTTGATCCCCTATTATGCCAAATATGGAGATACAAAGGATATCTACTACCAACATATAGTGGTCCTCAACTCTAAATGATAAAGGACTTCCATTTTTTCTCAAGGATTACTGTTTGGCCCCTTTTTTAGTCTACTGCACACCCATTTTATATATAGATTTTTATATATAGAGAGTTTTTTAGTTATTGCACAGCGCCTTATTGTTTGACTATTTCTCTATTTTTACAGTGATTATTTGCCTGATTACCTGATAATTGGGTGATCGGGCAGATACTTGCTCTAGTGTATGGCCAGCTTTAGTTAATGAATTGGTCTTGGTCTTAGAAGTGGTTGAATGAGTTCCAAGAATTCCACTTGTACAATAAATAAATGTGATGGTGAAATTCGTTGTAGTACATGACACTGTTAGATAGCCCCCTTCCCTTTTGTTTCTTCCCTTCTTCCCATAGGTGTTAACGCACCGCTGTTTTCTACCCCGCCCCACTTCCTCTAAGTTTCTTGTACTTGTTGTTGAGCTTTGTTTGATTTATTCTTGTATATCATGTCAAAATGTTCTGTAAATGCTCTGATTTTCTTCTGTAATTACCCGATGTAGACATCGAAATACTTACTGCTGTCATGATTATAAGTACAGAAAATGTTATTGTCAGAAAAACAAGGTGACTATTTTTCCTTTTTGCCTTTGCCGCTAAAATTTCTAGCTAAAGATCTGCATTGAAATGTCCCCAGCCAAGCCTTTATATTGTCCTTCTTATTACCTTTTCTCAAAACCTGGTCTCCCTGTTCCAGCCCTGAAATGACTGTTCTGTTGTCTTTGCATGTCATTATGTATATTACTATTACCATGCATTCACATTTCAAACACACCTGCTGCTGGGGTATCCTGATGACGCTTCATCACTATAGTGGGATTCAGGGATCTGAATTGTTGTGTCATCGTGGTAAACAGGAACCTGTAGTAACAGGTTACATTAAATTCAAATATGATTTTATTTAGCAAAGACACAGAGGGCTTTGACACTTTATTAAAGGTTTGAGCACAGTTTTAAAGAAAAGCAAGGATTACAAATAAGAAATATGGCAATCCTTCCTTAAAGAGTGTATGAGGTGATTCTTTCATTAGACAATCTCCCACAAACCAGTGACAAAGTGTTCTTTATAGGTGAACTTGAGCGGCTCAATCCATCTGTTATAGCTATCATAACAATAGTTTCTTCTCTGTTACAATTGTTCTTCAGTATGTATGATCTCTATCACCTCATAAGGACAGTTAACAAAACACTTTGGCGTCCATTTACTATCATTAGCGCATCGAGCACTAATAATAGCAGCCAGGCTCACTGCGCCTCGTGTGTAGGACCGTGGGTAGTATTTACTATTATTTACCCTTCCGGCGAGGTCCTGTGATGGTCAGCGAGCCATTTGCTGACATCATTTGGCTACGCTCGGAAATGAAGTCCTGGCAAATACGCAGTAGCTGCCTTTTGGGACTTGTAAAATTTGAAGTCCTGAAAGGCATGTGCTGGGATTAGAGCCAGACGCAACGCCCGGTCAGGTGAATTTAAAAACCATTTTCTTCGGGTTTTTTTTGTTTTTGTTTTGTTTGTTTGTTTTTTTAATATATTTATTATTAAATTATTTATAAAAAAAAGGCTAAATATAGTTTTGTTTTTTTCTACTTTTAGTTGTATGTTATTTACTAAACTGTATTCCAATGGTCTCCCGATATGTATCCCTAAGGGGGATATATGGGGAGATCGCTGGAATACTTACCCCAACGCCATGGCATAATTTAACGTGTTGGCCCGGATTGCCGACACTTAGTGAATACAGCGATTTTCATTTTCATATGATAAAGCCTGTTTTAACATGAAAAGCGGCTTTATCACATGAAAACGATCTTTGTAAATGACCTTTATCAGAGCCCTTTATTATATATACTCAATACAGGAGCCCATATGAGTTTTATTCCTACCATCAACTGGGGCATAGTCATGTGACATCTTGGACAGGGTCACAACTCTACCCCTTGCTCCCCTCTTCTCACCATTCTGCTTATAGCAGCTATGATTCAGACAGAGAAGTGGAGCTTACAAATAAGGATGGTCCCATCCAAATCATGACACTGTGCACATAGATAGCTCAACTTATACTGATATATTTATTAATATTACATATTTTTTGATGATTTCAATAACAGCTTACAATGAAGTGTTATTATATTAGTCAAATAGCATGCAATGAAGAGTTAAATACTGTATATAGAGACATGCATGTCCTTTGCTTCAGGGCCAACAGTGTCACCACGTATTTATTTTAGCAATCATACAAGCTGATGGACTCTGAACAGTCATTTCATACAATACAACATTGTTTAGTTCTCCATACAAATATAGGCTATTTAGTGTTTTACAGTACAGTGTTGTTAATAAGAGGAAATGGCCTAAGCTCAGTCTGTTGTTACTAATGTGATCTGCTCCAACATGCATTTACAATAATACTAAAACAAAGTGTGATGGATTTCTCACAGTCCCACTGATTAATTTCCTGTCACTGACTTTTTTTTTCCTCTGCCAGTGACTAATAAAAACTTCCTTGTTAGTGTGTGGCTGTCACTGCTTTTCCTCTTCAGAAAGCAAGGTTTGTGTGCTGGAAGATTAGCTGCCCTTTCTAAGAAAGGAGAATGGTTTTTAATATGAAAAACATCAAAAGTAAAAGTAGGTGACAAATGTTTAGATTTGCTGAGGACTTCTGCTTTGATCATGGATTTTCTGTTTTATTCAAGAGTTTGACAAATGTCCTCTGGTTTAGTCTCAAACATCTTGTGTCTGTCTGCAGAGTACTTACTCTGAGTGGAATCCATTTGATCATCCACTTGCTGCCCTGCTCTTTATACAGTATCCGTGCTGCTACTTACAATAGAACCATTTCACTTAGTATCAGCTGATACTTTAGCCGGAAATATTTGCAGCTTGAGCAGTATTATTCCAATTAATCCCACTAGACTGCAGAATAGATGCTTGTTCTTCCTTTGGAACACACCAGTAATATATGCCATGAAAGTTTTCTTTCCAATAAAGTTTTTCTCGCCTTCTAAGAAAAAGAGTATAAGGCTATATCTACACTGATATAAGTATCTTACACGATGGGCACTTTATATCATGTGATGTGACAATACTAGAGATGAGCGTCTACCCCCATGCTTTGGTTTTGGTTCTAAATCTTCGTCGTGTTTTTTGTTTTGTAAAAAAAAAAATGAAATGTTTTTGGTTTTGGATCTGTATTTTATTTTAAATTGCTAAAACATTATAAAATCAAGTAATTTTTATGTATTTTGCACTTAAAGCATTATTAATATGAATAACATTCATTTCCAGACATTCATAGTCAAAATGGACCACTTCACAGCTCACAAGATTGAGGTTGGTTGGTACATGCTACCATATATTGTCTAATATCCTACTCTCAACTTTGTGACATTTGTCAAATGTAATCTCATGTATTGCTATTGTTATATAACATATGAAAGGACAATATCTATGGTCCCTTCCACAGTACATATATATAAATTTTATAGTTTGTAAAATGTTTTTTTTTAAAAACCAATTGTATAAATAAAGAGAAAAAACTGTGAACAGGAATTGCTGCAGGGTGAGGAATATAGAACCTGCTTTTAACCAGTATATTCATAGTACTATTTAGCAGATTAAGGGCCAGATTAAGTAAACTGCGGGTTTGGAAAAGGGAAAATGTTGCCCATAGCAACCAATCAGATTTTAGCTGACATTCTCTAGTATGTAAAAAGAAATTGAAAGCTAGAATCTGATTGATTGCTATAGGCACTTTTCCAAACCCGCAGGTTAGTAAATCAGGCCCTAAGGGTTAATGGCTCTGAGCACTTGTATAAATGGCAGAATAGTGGCTGCAGCCTTGTCACCCTATTGGCTGATCAGGTGACAAGGCTGCAGGAGTGATCAGCCAATAGGGTGACAAGGCCTCAGCCTTGACACTCTATTGGCTGATCACTCCTGCAGCCTTGTCATCCTATTGACTGATCACCCCTGCCTATGTGCATTACTACTGTCTTTGTGTTTTTCCACTCAGCTCAATAAAGTTTTCGACTAGGAACCCCAAAGTTCGAATGTATCGGATTTCACAGAATCCAAACCGCTCATCTCTAGATAATATCAAAATATAGTAACTATTTTTATTAAATTTGTCTCTTGAAAAGTTTTATTAACCAATTTCAGCATTGTCCATTTGTTGTTGAAGACAGATCTTTGCTTAACCTGGGTACACACTTGTCTAATCCTCTTCAGAGTCAACACCAGACCAGGCTATTTATACAATCCTACAGCAGATCAAGGTCACATATACAACACCCAATCCATGATACACACTTGTCCAATTTTACAGCAGACCTCCAACCGACATCTGCTGAAATGATTGTCTCACTGTATACATTCTGCCAATCTTCAATCTTGTTATGAGTGATTATTTGGCATACACTCTTGTTAGGCCATGCGGATGGTCAGAGATCGGATTGGACACAAGTTGGATTAGGGTGTACCCAATTTTAGTAGCATAGCTGTCTACCACCTCTTTTCATTTTTTCCCTTTCCTAACAGCAGTTGCGGATCTACTATGAAACAAATGAAGAAGCTTCAGGGCCCCAAAAATATAGGTCCTCCACTGGCTAACATTACAAATATCTATTTCAATCCTTAAAACTCCCACCGAGCAGTTTAGCTCCAGGAAGTAGTAGAATGGTTTCTCTCTGCCGGCAAGGGCTGCATTGTGCTCTGAGGGGTATATTTACTAAAGTCGATTTTGCAAAAAAGTCCGGGGACTTTGCTGGCGATTATGCCATTGCCTTAATCACTAAAGGCAAAGCCCTGGGAACTTTAGCCTTTTGCAAAATTGAGCAGGCAAACATCGCTGGACAAAAGAAACTACAAGCAATGAGTCCCAAGAATGATGACAGCTAAACGGTGAGTCTGAAAGATTTTTTATTACTTTATGCATCACACTTTAGATAAAAAGACATAGTAAAGACAGAGTAGGGGGAAATATTATGCATTGGAAATGTTTATTTTAGGCACACATGGATTTAAATGTATTTCTGTATGTTTATTGGACACTATTTGTTTTTACACAGGATACAGCGCAGCATGCTTAGAAGGTTTAACATGCTGATGCTGATATTACTACAAGGCTCAGCAATGCTGAGCCTTGTATTTCTTTCAGCGCAGTCATGCTTAGCATTCCAAACATGCAGGGCTTGGTTTCGTTTTTTTTTTTTTGCTTTTTTTTTTACATATAGCAAAGGCGATTATTCAAGGAAAAATTGCTGTGCTTTTCTATAGACAGGAATTTTAATTCGGGGGTAAAAATCGTTGGTTAGTGAATACCGTGATTTTAACCTAAAAAATTTGCTGGAAAATCGCGGCGAGACCGATTGATTTTAAATCGCTTGCAAAAAGCGACTTTAGTAAATATACCCCTGAGAAACCAAAAGTGTATTTATTGTGACTCTGCTGTAGTGATGTATGCAGTTGCTACATCCATTCTCTTCCTTCAAGTGACTTATTGGGCAGCATGGTGGCTCAGTGAGTAGCACTTGTTTCTCACAGCACTGAAGTCATGAGTTCAATTCCCAGACTAGGCCATATCTGTGTGGAGTGTGTGTGGTTCTCTCTGTGTCTTTGTGTAGGTTTCCTCTGGGTGCCCTGGTGTCCTCCTACATGCCAAAAATATGCTGGTAGGTTAATTGGCTGTGGACTAAAATTAACCCGTGTGTGTTAGCTCCAATGGGGCACGGACTGATGTGAATGTATTAAGTTCTCTGCGGTGCTATATAACTAAGTGTTAATAATAATATGCACTGTCTCCCACCAGTTTTTACTAATGTCCTGCTAAGATAAACAAGCCGTCAGGATATCAGAATGGTTTCTTGTCATAGTTATATTAAAGTACAAAGAAAAATGTATGAAGGGAAACTCTTACACAGAATGATGTGCTAACAAGAAAATAGTGCTGCTTTGCCATTCTGTCAGGGATGGGGAAAATGACTTTACAGGTTTTTAGGGGTAAAGAATAAATAAAATAAAATAAAATAACCCATCACTTTGCAAAAATTGCCGCTATAAAAAAAGCTAACTAGTGTGTTTAATTGTATACAAATGTCTTTTTTTACTGCAATATATGCCAACTAGAGTGCTCAGATAAGGGAGACATTCCTATTGAATACCAACCAGATGATTCACAATACAGAAAAGTGGGGGAGTATTTCAAAGACATTACTGAAAATTAGGCCAATATAAACAGGTTCATAGTAATCTAGACCTTGCAGTTCAGAGTAAAAACAATATGTTAGTTTATTTTAATGGATATTTATGGTATTTCAGTGTGCCTGCTGCAAGGGGTCAATATTTATGACTATAGAACTATAACTATTTGTATCCATATGTATTTCTACTAAGTTCTTACACTTCAAAACTACTAAATTAAAATAAACCATTACACCCAGGACCTTGATTATAGGTCCAATTTCATGGAAAAATGCGTAGAAATGTATAGATTCTAATACAAATGTATGCAATATGGACTGGTTAAATACATGCAGCTCAGTGGCTTTCGGATGTGTGGGGATCTGTAATCGCGTGGTGTGCATCCCTGCTAAAATAAGGCATAGCAATCGATCGAACACAGTGCTCCGATAGAGGTGTGGGTCTCCGCATAGAAAGTCCCATTGTCGAAAATACTGATTCCTCCCAGCTGGTTGCGAACTGGCTGGAATTTCAATTGCATATGCCTCGAAGAGGCATTGCAATCGATCCTCCTTTCCCTAATTCTAACCCTAACCCTCCCCTCTCACTACACTAACCCTCCCTTCCTGGCAGCGTGACCCTAACCCTCCCTTAATTGCAGCCTGTACCTAACCCACCATTTCCTGCAGCCTGACCCTAAACCTCCCTCCACTGCAGCATAACCCTCCCTCCCCTGCAGCCTGACGCTAACCCCAACCCTAACCCCACAGAGATCATTTACTTATCTGTTCCATGTCCGGCAATAGCAGCAGCAGAGATGCGGCGGAGGGATATCGCGCATTGCGAAAGTGAATGGGTGAAGTATGCCGAACGGCATACTCACCCATTCATTAAAAAAGGTATAAAGCAGTAATTATATGAAAAAGGGACATTCAAAAAGGAACTTTCTAATGTCCCTTTTTTTTAAATTGAAAGCATCGTTGAGGAGAGTGTAACCGTCCGATAGGTAAGCCTAAAAACTAACCCCAACTCTTCCCCTAATTCTTTCCC
>WWET01000043.1:769190-781769 GCA_011038615.1 Limnodynastes dumerilii | reverse complement strand
ATCCCAACCCTCCCTTCCCCGCAGCCTACTCTAACCCTCCCTTTTCTACAGTCTGACCCTAACCCTCCCTTCTCACTAGCCTGACCCTAATACTCCCTTCTCTATAGCCTAACCCTTTGACCTCCCCTCCTTGCAGTCTGACCCTAACCCTCCCCTCCTATGGCCCTAACCCTCCCTTCCTAAGATCCTAACCCTAACCCCCCCAACACTAAAAGTTCCCGGAGAGGTTACTCACCTCTCGCAAAGCCTCGTCCCTTTTTAGAATTTTCAACTTTTGGGACATTTAAAAAAATATATATTTAAATGTTCAATGTGGGACGGTTTCTGGGCACAGTTTTTAATTCATTCAGTGTAAAAAGCCAGTAGCCCAATAAATAAATAAATATCAGGCGCTTTTCCATATGACTGCTACTGTGAGCTAAGGGAAAATGAAAGGACATTAAAGCAGTTATGAGTCATTCCTGTGTTTCGAGTATTTAGGTTCATGAAGCCAATGTAAGCACAGATATGTAACAAATCACCTTATCCTAATGCTGCAATCTATTATTTTAATGAAGTAGATAAGAATGGTTCTGTCTGCTTCAGGAAATATCTATAAATGCAGAGGGAGAAAGTACAGACATTTTTGGTACATGTTTTTTCAGGTACTTCCTGAAGAAACTTTTTTTTTACTAACTTAAATCTGTATTTTGTTTTCATGGGAGTTTGTGAGTGGAAATTTTCCTAACGTTGCACGGTGATACCAAGCTTTTGGAACTTAGATTACATCATATACACAACAGTGTACAGGTCACCAATGCAAAGCACAATATATCACGTCGGCCTAGATGGGGCTACTATAATGTACAGTACTAGTCTGTGTTGTCCTCAAGGCTGCACTGAGGAATGTCATTCATTTTCATGTGCCCTGTAGTCAGAGTGCATGGTGTCAGGCCCTTTGTTACTGCTCCCTGTGTTCCACCTTTGTATTTCCCCTGGTTACAAATGTTTACAATGCACTAACTGCATTACTGAGCAGGACACACAAATACCAGTGACACATACAAGCTCACATGTATTCACACACAAATATCAGTTATTTATGTCTCATGTAAACATTTATTTATTTTTTTTATCTTTCCTATCATTTCAAACAGGGATATACCTTAAATTGTTCTAATGAGTCTGGCTGGCAATCCAAAAATACAATGCAGCATCTGATTGGAGCATAAAATCACTTCGTACCCTCTTGTCCTCCTCTGCTACACTTTTACCCCATCCCCACCTGGTGGCTCCCTCTCAACATCTCACTGCGCTCTATTCCCTCCTCCCTGATCTGCCAAGCTTGACACCTCGCATTTTGTCTTGCTGTCTGTGCTTGCTTCACCTTATTGTAATTTTGTGATATTTTTTATATTTAAATTATATTTTATTATGTACTATGCTGTCCATACCTACCCTGTATGTCTGTACTGTATTCTGTTGTATTTTGTACGGCACTGTGGACACCTTGTGGAGCCTTATAAATAAACGATAATAATAATAATAATAATAAGGAAGCATTGCTAATATCGTCAAATAGTGATGGTGTTGGCTTATGTGGCCACCTTTTCACCTTTTAGGCTAGATTTACCAAACAAAAGAAAATATAGAGATGTTGCCCATAGCAACCAATCAGATTCTAGCTGACATTCTCTAGTATGTAATAGAAAAGTGAGAGCTGGAATCTCATTGGTTGCTATAAACAACAACTCGGCTTTTCCTTTTTCGCAGTTTTGTAAATCTGGCCCTTGGATTCATATGAGGACAGAAGCTTGATGCAAAAACAGGGGCAGGAGACGTTATATCTCTGATATTTTTGTCGTTTCCCCCTTTAGTGGATTTTATCAATATTGGGGTAGATTCAGAACTCCGCTTGCAATACGTTTACTCGCGTAGCGTATTTACGTGTGCGTACCTTCTATACACTCCCCTTGGCACACCCCTTGAATGTACGTATTTTGTCCGAGTTCCGCTTTCAAAACCCTACCTTAACTTTTGCCCACGTAACAAAAGTCATCCGCACACGTACGTATGAGCAACACGTATTTACGCAGCTAAGCACGCCCATACTGTACACTTTAAATACAAACCCCCGCCTACATAGCGTATTTCAGGCGTATTTTTGACTCACGTAAAATTGGCACGCCCACACGTACGTATATAGGCGACAAATACGTTAATGGCCCATACGTTCACATTTGCACTACGTTACGGACTTACCAAACCGCGATTTTACGTGTCCACCACGCATACTTTCGTTCACAAGCGTTGTTCTGGATCTGCCCCATTATCTTTACTCCCTACCTCTCTTCCCTCAACTCCATGCAAACCCATTCCCGCCCTTTCCGTTCTGCTAACCCGCGCTGTCTGACCTCCCAAATGATCACTACATCTCACGCCCATGTCCAGGACTTCTCACATGCTGCATATCGGCACTGCAGTCAGGCTCTCCCCCCACCTTGCAAGCTAAAAGCATTCACTCAAAACGCACCTGTTCAAGCTACCCCTCCTCCACTTAACATCCTCACTGCATCCTATCCCATCTTCTCCTTCCCTTCCCTCTCCTCTGCTCACACCAGCAGTCCATCCCTCCCACTTAGTATGTTAGCTTACATGAGCAGGCCCCTCTATCATAGTGTTGTTCCCTCCAACACCACCACTCCCCCCTCACTCTGTACCCTCTCGACCCCCTCTCATACCCTTTACCCTATCCCCACCTGGTGACTTCCTCTTAACATCTCACTGCGCTCTACCCCCTCCTCCCTGATCTGCCAGGCTTGATACCTCACATTTTGCCTTGCTGTCTGTGCTTGCTTCACTTTATTGTATATTTTGTGATATTTATATATTTATATTGTATTTTATAATGTTCCATGCTCTCTATTCCTGACCTGTTTGTCTGTACTGTATTTTGTTGTGTTTTGTATGGCGCTGTGGACACATTGTGGCGCCTTATAAATAAATGATAATATGAATAATAATAATTTACATTTTCTGACTTAGTTAAAAATATTGCTTAAAAAAATACTTGTCAGCTAATGCCACATGCACACAGTCCAATGTTATGAAAGTACACGATATGACAGTATGTACAGGGCATATATGGTATGCAGCTTTATTTTCCATATATATTGTTCTGCTATTTTTGTACTGTATTTTATTTTTGCATTGTACCTTTATTGTATTCCTTATTCTATGAGTTTATACCTTGTATTAATTATTGTATTGTATATGTAACTATTGGCTTTCCCATTTCCTCTGTACGGCACTGTGGATACCGTGTAACACCTTATAAATAAACGATAATAATAATAATAATCTTCATTGTACATTACATCAGATGCTCTACACTGCATTGTGATATTGAGGTCAGATCTTCAATCCATATATTCTTGTACTCTTTATCCATGTAAGAAACCCTTTTCATACAAGCATCACAACGTCAGCCCATGACCAGGTCAAGACCTCGGCTACATCCAGAAATCCATAGGGGCGATCGAAGGCGACTCCCCTCCCTGGTAAGTATTGCCCCTCTAGATAGCTCAAGCCAGCTCTTACTCTATCATAAGAAAGAAAAAAGCGTTAGGAGATTTATAAAAAACACAATTTATTCATATTGCTATAAAGGTAAATTTACCAAATGCAATTGTATGATAAAAACATTCAATAATGTGTATCCAGAAAAAATCAGAGAACAATAAGCTCCCTTAAAATAATGGAGATTTATTTGTTTATTTAATTCTTTGGCTGTGTGTAAAACGTCCTTATAGCGCTGTTTTATTCTTCTTGTTTTATCTTACTCTATTAGCATGCCTCCCCTCCCAAAAAGCAGATGCACTTCCCCTCTGCGAGATGTCCCACCCCACCGTCATTTTTATTAACCAGGACGGAATTCTGGATCGAAATCCATCTTTGTTTGGTCCTAAGTCTTTATTTTTAATATTAGTGCTGTCTAAAGAGAATGAAAAATCCTAGGTAAACAATTGCTTGGATCACGTCATTGCAAAGTTATTTTGTAATATTTTTCAATATCTACAAGAGTGTTGTTTGATTAAAATCCAGTTCCAGCACAGAATCTTGCTGTAAATCAGCAAAATCATCTAAGACCACTTTACTAAACATCAGAATAACTTTATATACAGCCCGCCTGCATTCCCGTGCTCCCAGGTGTCACTTATTTGTGCAGACTGATGACTTAAAAGTTCTGTATATGTGTGTGTGCATGAGGTGTCTGCCCAGAGCGCAAGGCTGAAGGGAGGTGCCATTAAGTTGATGTATATATATATATTTTTTATTAGGCACTTCAGACTGTTACAGAATAAACAAACATTCATAACAACAGTATGGATGTGCGCAGCATTTGTTATCAAGGACAATAAAAGACATGAATCATATAGCAGCTTTTAGTAGAATAATAAATGTAGTAAGAATCATTTATAGCAACATAAACTAAGGATATATGGAGCAATATAGTAGCATAACTAGCCTAGAGAAAGACACGAATTGGGTTATTCAACTTATAGCAATCAGAAATAATTAGTTGTCAAGACCACGAGATGGATATTCTGTGAAAGTGTTAATTATCAGGTATTTCAATAGGGGGTGTCGCCATTATGCTGGCGAAGCAAGTACCAAGTCACGTTTTTCATCCCATCATGAACCTGACGTTGTATCTTTGGGTAAAGGGTTCTTATATATGACAATAAGTTAAAATTTAAGCTTAAATTGGTTACTAGTTCGGGGCTTGAGGGGATCGTTTTCGTTTTGCACCTGGCACTGAAATTTAAAGATTTAACCACATTTTGTTACAGTTAAACTTGGTACACACTTATCCATTTTGCATCCATTAGGACCTCCGACCGCTCTCTTGGCATTACCTAAGTGTTTATGCTCAGGCTATCACTTGTAACATCCCATCCTGGTCACCCGATCTGTTCAACTGACCTTTAAACCTGCTTAAAAATTAGTCTCACTGGCAGTCACCTGACCAATTGACGTGTGAGTGCAAGAGTGTGTACGGTGACAGAAATGTGTGTGAGTGGAAGAGTGTGTACGGTGATGGGAATGTGTGTGAGTGGAAGAGTGTGTACAGTGACAGGATTGTGTGTGAGTGTAAGAGTGTGTACGGTGACAGGATTGTGTGTGAGTGGAAGAGTGTGTACGGTGACAGGAATGTGTGTGAGTGGAAGAGTGTGTACAGTGACAGGAATGGGTGTGAGTGGCAGAGAGTGTATACGGTGACAGGAATGTGTGTGAGTGGAAGAGTGTGTACGGTGACAGGAATGTATGTAAGTGGAAGAGTGTGCACGGTGATGGAATGTGTGTAAGTGGAAGAGTGTGTACGGTGACAGGAATGTGTGTAAGTGGAAGAGTGTGCACGGTGATGGAATGTGTGTAAGTGGAAGAGTGTGTACGGTGATGGAATTGTGTGTGAATGGAAGAGTGTGTACGGTGATGGAATTGTGTGTGAATGGAAGAGTGTGCACGGTGATGGCATTGGGTGTGAGTGGAAGAGTGTGTATTGTGATGGGATTGTGCATGAGTAGAAGAGTGTGTACTGTGAGAGGATTGTGTGTGAGTGGAAGAGTGTGTATGGTGACAGGAATGTGTGTTAGTGGAAGAGTGTGTACTGTGACAGGAATGTGTGTGAGTGGAAGAGTGTGTACGGTGACAGGAATGTGTGTGAATGGAAGAGTGTGTACGGTGACAAGAATATGTGTGAGTGGATGAGTGAGTACGGTGAGGGGGTTGTGTGTGAGTAGAAGAGTGTGTACGGTGACAGGAATGTGTGTTAGTGGAAGAGTGTGTACGGTGACAGGAATATGTGTGAGTGGAAGAGTGTGTTTAGTGACTGGATTGTGTGTGAGTGGAAGAGTGTGTGTCATGGATTGAGTGTAGCATCTGTAAACTTGGTCTGCTATTGGATTGTGTAAACTGTCTGGTCAGAAGTTGGATCTGTAGAGGAATGGACAAGTGTGTACCCAGCTTTACTTAGCACTCCCCCCCCCCAGATATTGGAAGTTTTGGCGAGCGGTTTATACAGCATCATGTAGATCAGATTAGTTACCGATTATCCCTTTGAATAGTTTGAGCAGATGCACGATACATGGAGTTTCTGTTATGAATCAGCACAGCAATGATGCATACCTGAAACTCATGAGTAAGCTTTGTATAGTCTAACAACTGTAATGACCAGGGAGAGCGAGCAATGCTTAATGCTAAATAAATTGTTGTTTTCTGTGTGGATGGAATTCAGGGGTGGGGGAATCCCATCTTTATTCATTACATAGTACACAAAGCAATAAATATTAAAGCAAACATAAAAGTACTAACATATCTGCTTTAAGTGTTTTATTGTTTACAGTAAAACAATAGTCTTAACTGCTGAGAGTTCATTTTATGTGTTATTTAGAAATCCTATATTCCACGATAATGTTTCCAAATCCGCAATTTAGCATTTTAAGAAAAGTCACTGTCTGTTCACCTTATCTGAGGAGTCCCATCCAGCTCCAGAGGGTTACACCCACTGAGCTGTTTGAGTTCAGGGGAGTGGAATGTTTGCCCTTTTCCTCTGAAGATTTTTTACTTCAAAGAGCAGATCCTGGCGATTCTTCTGCTTAGTAGTCAATAGTTATGTGGTCTGAGAACGTGGCAAAGATTTCAATGAGAAAACCATGAAAATGGGCTGAAATGCCTCAGAAGACACTCATAATACAGCCTACACAATGTTTTAACGTTAGACGGTAATAGATTCATATGAAAGCTTTCCGATTTTATTCCAACCATAGAACCTTATTGACAAATGCTATTATATACTGTGAGTATTTGTCTAAGGATGGGATCAGATATACTACAAGGGGGCGTTTTCCAATTACTAGGACTCCAATGGTGAGGTGATAGAGCAGAAAGGGCTTCCACTATGTGGAAGGGGGGAGCTATGATCATTGTACAGTAAGGACTGCTAAAAACACTCCAAATTATTTCACTGTCCCCATTTTATGCAGGGACACTGTGGAAATCTTAAGGTAGAGGTCAGTGGCCTCCCCTTGTCCATACAGTTCTTAGGGAACTTCAGCAGGGATCCAGCTCTAAGGCCCTGATTCACACGTAGGATAGATATTGCGCACTTGGCTAAAAATATGCATCGCAATTATACGCAAGTGCGATTCAAGGATAGCAGCGGCTGCAGCTAACCACACCCACACACTTGTTTGTGTTTTCCTATGTGTAAGTATGCCATACATAGAAATAGGAAAGTACCTAGGATATGGCCCTTAAATCGTGCGTGAATTTGGGGACTTATTTTAAGTAGAGATTCAGCCAAACGTTTAGCAACGCAGACATTGCTGTTTTACTTTAGTTCATTTATTACCTAGCATGTCTTTGTATTTTTGGACGATCAATTCATTCTTTGAAGAAATGAAAATATTAGAAAACTCTGTGCCATAAGTACCCCTAAAAAAAAGGGGAAAATAAAAGATACATGGAAAAAATATAATCCTGCAAAAAGGATTTGCTGGGCATGATTGTGTTTAACATTTTCAATAAAATGTTTTTATAAAAAAAACATTCGTACAAATGAAGCATACGTTAACAAACAACAGAAATTAAGCATACTAAATTTAAATAAGTCAAACATTTAAAGCTAAAAATTTTTAAATTTTTCCTATATTGAAAATAAATACAAATAAGTGAAACAAAAGGCTACCTTGATACTGTTGGTACTGTTGAAAGTATTTTATTAAATAGTAAAAAACCATAGCTATAAGTAGTTGAGCCTTATGTGTGTTAATTAAACGCACATGTGCACGGATTATAATTATGCAGCAGCTGATGGCTGTGTGCAGTGTGTATGGACACATGGACTTTCACATGGTACAATGGGCTTCAGCAACTTACGAGTGGTTGAGGGCTACATTAACTTTTACTGTGCGTTTGTTTTGCTCCGTAACCTAATCCTTCTCGTGAATCAGTCGTAACTCTGTAGGCACGCCCATACTGTACATTAGTAGTCCATGTGGAGCTTATTTGCTTGAAGTGTCTTTCCCATGCCGATACGTGCATCAGTCGTAAGTCTGACCCTCCGTGTGTGTGTGAATCAGTCGGCTATGTTTTATGTGCGTATATTTGGGTTCTGGGCATGCACTGTTTTAAAAATGGTAAAAACATGCACGTAGATTCCACACTTACTTAAGTGAGTCAGTGAGTGAGGGACAGACTTAGTATAGTTTATTCATGTATAGTCTCTACTATACTACAAAATGCACATTTGCACACAGCTGTTTTATACACATGATTTACTAAGCTGTGGAAAAGGAGATGTTGCCCATAGCAACCAATCAGATTCTAGCTGACATTTTCTAGTATGTAATAGGAAAGTGAGAACTAGAATCTGATTGGTTGCTATGGGCAACATCTCCACATTTCCTTTTCCACAGCTTAGTAAATCTAGCCCAATATATGATTGTATGATAGGAATGATGATTGGATTGTATATACCAGGCATATTGAATATTACCAAGATTGGCTGAATATCTGATGCACCAATGTGTTTCTGATGCAACTGCCTCCTGCCACATTATACTGACCGCTGCTATAGCCTGTACACCATGGGTGGCCAAGCTCGGGCCTCGTGAGCTACCAACGGTCCATGTCTTCCAGGTCTCCTTGTTGGAGCACAGGTGTGTTCATTACTGACTGACACATTCAAAAAAATCTACAGTTGGTAGTGATTATTTATTGTGTCTGCTATTGGGGTCAGATTTACTAAGCTGCAGGTTTTAAAAAGTGAAGATATTGACCATAGCAACCAATCAGATTCTAGCTGATATTCTCTAGTATGTAATAGGGAAGTGAGAGCTTGAATCTGATTGGTTGCTATAGGCAACCTCTCCACTTTTCCAAACCCGCAGCTTAGTAAATCTGGCCCTTGGACTGTTAAGACTTCAAGCCTGTGAAGGTCATGTGAGAAGAGTCATGACAATACAATAAAAAAATCCTGACCTCAGCTGAAGCCCTCCATGAAGGACTGTTACACTTGGCCAGAGGAGTGGTAAATTAGATAGTAATCTGTAATGTCTCTAGACCAGATTAGGCACCCCCTAAAAAAACATTATATACAGCTTGAAAGAGATGTATATTCAGCTACCCTAACTATTGTGATTTCTGTGTGCTACATATTATTGTCCACATCTGTTGCTTTTTTCTACGTGTAGCTAGTAATAAGCTTGTTTAGGTGAGCATGATAACAATACAGCCAACCACTGCTTGTTACAGTAATAAATGTAAACTCTGTACAATAGCCGCTGCAGCAGAGGCTAAAATACGGAATTTGGTATTCTACATTCTGTACATGCTAGTGCGCAGTACCAACTGACAGCTGACTTACACACGTAGCGCACGTGAGCCGGTTGTCTGTAATAATTTGGAATCCACCCACTGGAGTAGAATTTCTCAGTCATACTTTCAGCACCTTGTTAAATCCAAGTTATTTATATTATTATTATTACATTATGTATATTATGATTGTTCAAGGGAATAAATTGCTCCTAACCAGTCCTAGAATGGCGGACCTAAGAAACTGTCCCTGGTAATCCCATACAGGTATATATCAAACAATATATCAAACATTTCCAAAAGAACATTAAGGAGTATATTACATGAAGCTTTCAAAAAGTAATATAATGTAAAAAAGTCATTTAATTTTCTAGTACATTCTGCAAGAAGCTAGAATCTGATAGGTTTCTGTTGATAACATCTCACTTTTTTACTTTCATATACGTTTAAGTTTGTCCTGGTTATAATAATGCACAAACAAAGCTTAACCTAAATAGAAGCACCTAGTAAACTTGAACCACACTTTGGGCCAGATTTACTAAGATGCGTTTTGGAAAAGTGGAGATGTTGCCTATAGCAACCAATCATATTCTAGCTCTCACTTTCCTATTACATACTAGAGAATGTCATCTAAAATCTGATTGGTGTCTATAGGCAACATCTCCACTTTTCCAAACCTGCAGCTTAGTAAATCTGGCCCTTTGTCTCTAGAATTTAGAGACTTGTATAGAAACCACTAGTCCCTGTTACATTAGGGAGGTATATTTCAGGCAGCTGATCAGTTCAATATTTTAGTCATCACTTTCCTGCTCTTTTTTTGCACTCTCTGCTTCCATATTTAATTTTTTTATTTACTTTTATTGAATTATTAAAGGTTTTTTATTTTATTTACTTGTCTACATAATTATTCAATGGGGAATATGTTAGAGGAGTTAGCTGTTGCATAGACTCATCTCCCACCTCTTTCTTTTTATATATATAAGATAAAACACAACTACAGCAATAGGGTGGGAGTTTCTGTCCCTAATTTTTGTCTTTAGCAGTAGTCTGCTTGGGTGAGACAATTACCTCTATCACCCACCTCTGGGTCTTCCAGTGCTGCAATGGTCCTCCAAACTAACATCAGAGTAATAATTCCTGTGCTTGAGGAGAAGCTACTGGTTTTTTTCATTGTGTATTTACTGGTTTATAATCCTCAGTGGAAATGCTTTCTCTCATCCCAAAAGGCTCGTCTGTCTTTCACAGACTAATTCACATTTTGCACTGCAGACATTTGAGTGTATTTTCACAAATGAAAGAGAGTGAAAAATATATTTAAAATTTCAAATCCTACCTAGTGCATATAAATAGAATAGAAACTGGGGTCAGATTTAAGTTGGCCATACACTTGAGCGATTATCAGCCCAATCATCCAATTATCGGGTGATCGGGCAAATAATCGCTGTAGTTAATGGCCAGGATCAATTTTTCAAACACCAAATAAATGCTCTGGTACGATTATTTGGTCTTGTGACATGTTTGATTTAAATCTGGAGCAAGCTCCCGATATTTTCACGGAGCCAGTCAGGAAGCTGGATGGCTCCCTATTCTATTCAAAACTGCTGCTGTATATCTATGTAAAAAGCTGCTCTGACAGCTTTGAATGTATACTTTAAAGCTGTCAGAGCAGCATAGTACATATATATACAGCAGCAGTTATTGCAGGGACTAGTACAGACAGGGATCAGCAGAAACCGCGCTGTGTGAAGTGTTGCTTTGGCTGATTCTTATCTGTATTTTTATACTATGCAATACAGTGTACTACTCTACTGTTGTGCAATGCAAGTGGTCATGTAGCTGCATTGTGTTTGCTTGGGCCTGCTTGTTACTTGCCATACTTGATTGCCATCCAGGTACCGTTACATGTGCCTGAATGTTCCCTATATGGCACGGGCGCTGTGATCACATTTGTGTGCCCCTCTGGATCAGGTCAGTTAGATCCAATGTTGAATTCTATGCAGTCTCTGAACTCATTACTAGGTATTAGGTTCTATTGAAGCCCAGTTTAGCCTTTCATACTTGCTATATACATGAGGAAAGTGTCCTAAAGTGTCCTTAAATTGCAAGTGTCATATCATTTAACGGATCTCCATCAGGTTTACTCTACTTATTGCTTAGGAATTACCTAAAACCAGAAAAAATAGGCTTAATATTAAACCTCTTCAATTATTAAGCCATTTTATGTGCACTCCACACTGAATAACGATAGAAGTATATGAACAGACTCAATGTAATTAAAAGACAATGTTTATTGATATACTAATATTAAATATAATCAAACTGAACGATTAATATCAAATAATCATAAACCGCCAATGTGTATAATACTCAGACCCCATCAGGAGTATATCCACACCTCCTAACTTACCGGTAATTCATCATTGGAAACAAAAATGATACATACAAAGATTCTATTAAATAGGAAATATTTAGCACAATAAATTGCGCATATTAGAAAACCTGCAATAAATCTATTATAAATACTTGGTACTTATTACCACTCAATTTGTCTTTAACTGCTATATAGTCCAGGGTATATCCACCAATATGCTCACCAATGTCCAAGGAAACGGGGGAATGAAGAGAAATGGTATTATAAGTGCAACAGAAACCGTTTAACTCAAAATTGTTCTACATCAATCATCCCAATGCATTATGTCAAGAAAAAATAGCAGGTTACTAATAAAGAATAACCAATTGTTTCTCACAGTGAAAAAAATCATAACACATTCGATACTTAGCCAAATGTTCTATATAGTATTCGATCCACATTTAGTTGAAGCAGGTCCGAGATGAACATGCCACTGGACTGAAAATACCCTATACTGAACAGGAGGCAAGCTGACCCACAATGCAATTAGCAGCCTCACGGCCATGCTTCCCTCGTTCCGGGTACATATCCGTCCCTGCACTATCTACATACAAAAGATGAAATTTCCAGGTGGCATTTGTGCAGTCCCATGCACTGGGACATGTGGTATCCTAACACGCGTTTCTTTTCTTCAGAGGAGGATAAGCGTCTGCAGGTGAGTATCATCACAGGGTTTAATTACTCCATTTGTCCAATCATAGTCTCTTCCAAAACAAGAAAGGATCGTATGGTACCTCCCTTCTACAGACAGAAAATAAAACCACACAAGTCTGTTTAAAACTAATATCTGTATATTCAGATATATTCAAACA
>WWET01000043.1:716739-734699 GCA_011038615.1 Limnodynastes dumerilii | reverse complement strand
AGTTTAGTTTTGGTTTTCTTTATCTAATCTATATGTAAAAGTATTTGTCCTTGTGTTTCTCTACCCAGTAAGGGATTTGGGATTATTTTTCCCCCAGAGCTCCTGTGTGGAAACATAAGTTTAGTTTTGGTTTTCTTTAAATAATCTATATGTAAAAGTATTTGTCCTTGTGTTTCTCTACCCAGTAAGGGATTTGGGATTATTTTTCCCCCAGAGCTCCTGTACCTTGTGGAAACATGATGACCCAGTGGCAGCAGCTAGTTGTGGGTATGTAAGCTCTGAGCCCTGATCTGTGTGTGCATAATAATAATAATACTAATACTAATAATAATAATAATAGTAATAATAATTAATAATAACACTGTGGTCATTTCAGCACTCAGGTAGACTTCACCAAAGGCAGAAGCGCCAAAGTGTCAATTACATTAGTGATCGCTCCCGCTGAGCCCTCTGCTTTGGTATGGAAAATCCCCATAGACCTCAGTAACATGACATTTGTCTATTTTACCTAGTATGGTAATGAGGTAAACAGACAAGCTAATCAGCAGTCACCATGTGCATGTCTGGAGATTACACCCAGGTCACCTCCAAGTCAGCGGACACTTTCTAGCAGATGACTTTATTGCTGGATGGATTATTGGTGGGCAGCAGACAGGGAGACGACGAATGTCCCCTGCACTCTGCCGGTCAGGATGCCGGGAATGGAGGCGATCTCATGCCTTCAGCTTTACTCTTCTATAATAACAAGCATTAGCAAGTGTCCGAGTGGCATGGAGAGTCTGCAGATTGGATAAAGTGCTTATATGGCTTTCTCTATTTATTTATTTATTCATTTATTTTTCATAAACAAGGATTATTATTGGTGCACCTTGTACATGATTAATTGTGCATTACATACAATGGATCCACAGCATCACATTGAGAATTCAGTCATAACATCAAGTTGTTTTAACAATAGGGATTGTTTAAAAACAATGATAAAGATGAAGTTATATTTGTATTTTTAATGCATTAACACATTAAAACATACACAACAAGGTCATGTAAAATAAAATATGTCACCACAACCTAATATCCAGCAAAGCATTTATTACTAACAACGATTTCTTAACAATAGATTAAATGAACCGATGCTGTTTATTTTCATTTGTTTTAGATCACATTTAACTAATAATAAAATTCTAATGAATGTAATAATGAATAATTCGTACTTATGTGCTGTTTAATTTTCCAGTTATAGATGTTTTCTATCAGTATTTATTAGGGCATCTAATATTAAACATTTATAGATGTCTGAGATGAGTAGATCCATTCGCTGGATACTATTATCACATATAAACAACCTGAATAGAATCTATATAAACGCATTATCCTTCACATTATCTTCTTCACAAACGCCACATAAATTCAGATCAAAGCAGTCTCAAGGCGAGTCTGCAGGCTGCAGGCTCTGGAATCAACCATGCAAGACCAACGGGTATGTAAAGGGTTAAACAGCAATAGACAAGACCAATAGGTAGGTAAAGTCATAGACAGCAATCTCGGTCCAGAAGATATGACGTCATACGACGGATGACGTCATACAACACCACAAGCTATAAAGCTGTGGCTGGTCTGCAGGCTTAAGTCTACTGTTATCTTATTTTTCAATAAAAATGCAATGTAAAATATATACTTATCAAAGGCTTTATGGTGTTTGGGTATTTTTCGTATTGTTTTATTCATCGCTCTGATTACATCAATTATTTGTTTCTCCATCACTGAGGCTTTTATATTAACAAAGTTATTATTCAACAACGGAGTTAATTATCTCTATTTAGACAATGGATATTACGCAAGTGGTCCTAAAATAAACAAGAACACGCTTATTTATAGGCGGTAGGAGATAATTAATGAAATTACTGCCTTTGTATTCGGTTACAGGGTTGCCTGATTGATATGTAACAAAGAAAGGATAAAAATAAAACATCTCCAAATTAAAGAAAAATGGGACATATCACGGAATGCATGTTTAACTAAAAAAGATAAAAATAACACAAATAAAATAAATTCGTTAGTTGTGATAGAAATCATTTGGATAATTTTTAGGTTCCATTAACAATTTATTTCTTAACATAGGCCAGTTCATGCATCTTATCTTATTTTAATATCCATATATTTATGTACCCGAAATGATGTAAATATCTATATACATTTGTTAAAAACGTGTGATTTTTTTTTTCATAGATGAATAAATACACACACACTAAGAAAAAAATCCGTATTTTAATTTTTATTTCTATAATATAACTATTTAAAATAACATGCACTTGTCCTTCATGATTTTTTAAAAATTCTATCATATGCATCAGACGTTTCTAAATTAAATAAATGGAATCTATAAAGTGTGAAGTCCATGTGCTACTTACAATTATTCTGTGTAGTGTTAAAAAATGTAAATTAAATAATTTACTTTAAAAATAACGAGCAAAATATCATTAAGATTAATCCTCGCTTTGTAACACATAATGACATTTACATCGGTTTACATGCGCTTCATTTAAATTGTAGTCACTATGCTAAACAATAAACAAATAAATATACGGTTTAATAAATACACATTTAAGCAATAACGGCTGATTGGCCGACACCTGTGGCTAGCCTTGTGTTGCTGTAATGTGATTGCACTTTTATGCTAAATAAATATAAAGCCCACTACATCCTTTTTACGTGATAGGTCCATTTCACTCACCTCTCATCTATACACATAATAGCAATATTATGTAGAAAATAATAATTTTCTGCTGGTTATATGACAGCTTGTCAGACATATGCTCCATGTCCAAAGGAGAAAAGATACTGTGCCAGCCAGCAGTGGTGACAGATCTACTACTGATAACCCCTGCAAGGGACACAGTTATTTTATTCCCAGTCACTTTCCTGGTAAGTACCATATCAGATAGTCCACATCTGAGATAACCAGCATCTGAAATGTGGTTTAACTATAGAGGTGTCAAGGGACTGGCAGCCTGCAAATGTGACCTGCCTTTGACTTACCTGTACACAGACAGAGGGAGGCGCCTATCTACTGACAACTAACACAAAACCCTTCTCCCTTCTATTCCTTACACAGTGCAATAGAATACAATGTGTGCAATATGTGTGTAATACAATGTGTGTAATAAAATACAAAGTGTAAGCTAGAAGACCTATCACGCAGTTCTATTTTTGTATTGCAATATCTTATCCTTATTCTTATGATCACAGATAATAAAAACAGATACAGTCCTTAGAAGATGATCCAGAGTTAAGAGAAAAAAAGGCGCAAATCTGCACCTAATAAACCATTTTGCAATCCGAGGAGGTGACAATTATTTTTACTTTATGGCATTCAGGGAAACACTTTTACTCCAATAATACAGAAGAGCTTTCATTTTGATTTGTAATTTAGAATACAGCTAGGACCCTCCCAGCATGTCACTATAGTATTCCTAAGGGGGCAATCCTTTTGCTGTTGATCCCAACTGTGTATTAGCTCCAGAGAGTTTATTAAAAGAAATAATGTTATTTACCGAACAACAGCTCAGTTTTCGATGATGTGTATTTGTCTGTACTGGCAAATCTATAGGGCCGTTTTGAATGGGCTGTAAAGCTATTATAAAAGCTTTGATCATTAGTCATTAATGTGTTTGAGCAGAGGCTGGTGTTTATGTGCTGCCCTGCTGGATAGATCCATACCCCCGATTGTGGAGTGTAGATCAGTTAGCCTGTCTCTGCTGCCTGTATGCAAGCAGTGTGCTCCATGTAAAGTGCTGGGACTGGCACCCCTGTGGAGATCAATGTTTATTTAGAGCTGCATGAATCCAATCAGCAGTTGCTGCAGTGTTCAGGCAGAGCTGTAACAGGCGCCTCCTCCCTCATACTGTAGTATTACACTATCCAGAGACTACAGCACTATCCACCCAGACTTTCTCTGTCTCTGCCTCAGGACTGCATCAGGACTAATGGACACAGCTCGGACAAACTGTAGGTTTCAGCGACTTTTCTCTTGATTTATTTACTGTCTACAGGATGATCATGCTTAGGATCAGTGGCTGCAACACTGGCTCAAGCCTCGGAGGCTGTAGTAGTATAACAAATCGTCCTCATAGATGGGGCTTGAAAGCGTCTGTTGGGGCTGTAATAGTTCCCATGCCCTTGCCTGTGATATGGGGGGGTGGTAGATAGTAAGGAGCTGAGCTTAAAGCTGGATCATGCCGGCTGTCTGCTGTCCACTTGTGACTCTCAGGTGAGATCTCTCCTGACACCGGAGCCCTACACAGGGTCAGTGTGATCCCGGGGATCTCTGCTGGGCTCCGGTGGCCCAGGCACTGTGCTGCGCTCTGACACTGTTGATAGTGGAAATTTGCCATTTGCAAGGTGTGTTGCTTGGTTGAAACATGTAAACGAATGTAAACCTTGGGAGGCCCTAAGTAAATGGTGCTGACTGGCACAGACCTACTCCTGAAGGTGCACTGGCCTCCCCTCCCATAGGACTGAGTCAGTGCATGTGGATGTGAGCTGAGCAACTACACAGAGCTGCGGGATATGGTATATTCCATAGACATAGACAGGGGATCAGCCATACACACCTTATACACTGCACAGTGCTTTATGTATTATCGCAGAGGGAAAGGAGAGCTGTTTCATGTTTATTATCACAGAGGGAAGGGAAAGGAGAGCTGGCTCGTGTTGTTTGGGATTTGTTCAGTCTGATTCAATTAGTTACTGTTCGTTTACATTATGCATGTGTCTAATTAAGCAGCCTTTGTCTTCTTGTAGCCTATTAATTGAATTAAGCTGATTTCTGTGCCATCACTGGTAGCTGGACCCTAACCTTGCGCTTCTCTGTCCTTTTCCTCTGTCATCCATCCATGTGACCATAAGGAGGCGCGGTTCCCGGTCCCAGTCCCTGTACATCTGCCCAGCTGGATGGACCTACCTGAGGACACCTGGTCCGACGTCAAGAGGCTCAGTGCCGGGAGCTCTTATTATTACAGCAAGGTCAAAGGGACTGACAGCTCGTCCTCGTCCCCCTCCTCCAGCTCCCAGGGAGAGCTGGGCTCCAGCAAGTGCCACCACCCGGACACAGAGAGGATCCAGTGTGCAGGAGAGGGCAGGCCTTCTGCCCACCACTTCGGGGTCACTCACCTGCCCAACCCGGAGGACATCATTCTGTTCAGGGATTTAGACCACATCAACAAGCTCATCCTCCCCAACAGAGACTCCAGGTTCAGCGCCTTGGCCGAGCCTCAAGGAGATATGTACCAAACACTGACCATCTCTGCGGCCCAGGGTCCGGTCAGCTACGATGGCTCCGCAGGCAGCTACATGCACTCCGCCGCCAGCTCCCCGGTCTATGTGCCCACCACCAGGGTGGGATCCATGCTCACCAGCATCTCCTACCTGCCAGGGAGCGGACCATCGCAGGGCTCGCACTCAGTGAACAATCACTCAGTGTGGTCCCAGCCGGCCACAGAGACCTCGTCCTACAGCAGCAATAGTCCGCACGCCTCTGGCCGGTACCACTACTCGCCCAGCCCGCCCATGTCCACCGGATCCAACAGGGACGGGGGCTTTAACGTGACTGGCAGAGATCAGTACACGCCGCTGGCCAGGTCTCTGAGCGGAACTTACGCCAGTCCATACCCTTCCTACATGGCTCCACAGCTGACTTCAGCATGGTCTACAGGGCCCTATGACAACTCCATGCTCCACAGCCTCCAGAGCAGACAGGCCCCTATCCCAGTCAGAGGACATCCTGGAGGTAAGGGCAGCAGCTGGGCAATGCCAATGCCACCATTGTACAGCAATGCACTTTACTATGGGCACTATATTGTCTCTATGATTGCTATACATATTATACACATAGCATCACATGTGCTGTGTCCTCTCATTACAGTAACATGGCTTCTGCGTCAATGATTAAACCATTAACTTGTACCTAGCTATCTAGTGCAGACTCACAGTACGATGCCATACAACAGCTACATATATACTGGTAATGGGCAGTGTTTAGAGTGATCACCTTCTATTTCATTACATGAGACAGTGCTGAGAGGTGTCCTGTGATAGAATAATTGTTTTCCATGGAGAACATCAATGTGTATCTCCCTTTCTCTATTATATAATGAGGTACCTGCTAATCTCTAGTTTGCTGCAGCAAATGAGTCCATGAGTTGGTGCTGGGGGTACACCCCGATATTTGTGTTAGTAGCAACCATGTCTATGCAGGGAATGTCTAAGTTGATCTCTGTACACACTACAGTTTTTAAACTATGAACAATGTTATAAAATATTTTAATTGCCAATCGGCCTGTATACACAGAGAGATTGTGTGCTGCGGTCATGCACAATATCGTTCAAAATAATCGCTTAAACGATAATTGTTAGAATAAATCGCTGTAGTGTGCATGGGCCTTTATCCTAGAACTGTTGCTCCTGTGGATTCTACTTTTTTACCCGTAAATCTGTTCTGCTTTTTGTTGTTGATGTTTTATTAGGCCTGTGGTGCACACACATAGTACATACAGACACATACAGTACATACAGACAGACACATACATGCACATACAGTACATACACACATACATACACATACATACATGCACATACAGTGCATACACCCACACATACATACAGACATACAGTGCATAAACACACATACACACACATACACACACATACAGTGCATACACACACATACAGACACACACACATACATACATACATACATACACATACATACATACACATACACACACACATACATACATACATACATACATACACACACATACACACACACATACATACATACATACACACACATACATACATACACATACAGTGCATACACACACACACACACACACACACACACACACACATATACAGTACATACACACACATACAGTATATACACATAGACACACTGTTAATAAGTCAAAATATGTGTTATTACAATCTAAAAGAAAAGAGATATTTTAAAAAAAAACTAGACCTAATCGTCTTTATATGTTGTTCAGTGTTGAATATAAGTATAACAGGTAACCTCCTGTTATCATGACAAGCCATTATCAGGATGGTGGGACCACTCTTGTAGAAGACCCTATAATTATACCACCCACTTCCAACATGCGATGTATTACAGGGCTGGTTCCTGGTGTAGATAATAGAACATGTAACATTTTCAAACCGCACAAAGAAAACTGCAGTTATGTATGAATAATCCTCATTGCGTATTTATATCATGTAGAATTTCTCAAACATACCGTGATTCTACTGTACCGGAGGCTATGCCAGCCAATCTAAAGGGGACATAACCCATATCTCGGATCTCATGGATAGGACGTATTTCTGGACAGGCCTTTATATATATATTAATATACAGGTCCTTAATCTTGTAATATAAACCGTAAATAAAAATGAAAGAATAATAATGATACATATGACTTAACATATTAAAACTAATGCTTATCAGATTGCAGTGCTTTGTAACGCAATATGTATCTTTAGATTTGCAGCATTATGTCTGTTCACAGTGACGAATATTGTCAATAACCTACAATAAAAGTCACATATTCTGGACTAACCTGGGGTTTTACAAGGGTAAAAGTTGCAACCAAAAACGTTTTGAAGATGAATCGCGTTTAATACACACACCTAAAAACCCTCCAATTAATATAGGCTTTTCAATAACGGACATTTCATAAATACCGTGAATGCGTGTATATATTATTATGAGGCTTTTAGAGATAGTTAAAACCATGCTTGAAGTATGGAGAAAATAAAACATGTAAGTGATTGACTACTCTTTTCGATGAGATTTTAGCAGATAGGTGGATATATTGGTATTTTAAAACGTGTATTTGCCAGGTGTATACACTAGCAGCTTAATGACAATGGCGTAGAATCATTTGTACTACATTTTTCTTTACCCAATGCCAGAGCCAATTACCAATATAAACCAGAGCTTATAAACCAGGTGTGTTTGTTTGTGTGTGTGTATATATATGTGTGTGTATATACTGTATATATGTATTTGTGTGTGTGTGAGTATAGATATAGAATGTTACCACCCTGTGAACTGCTAACTGCCAAATCCATCCACAAGCCTCGCCCCTTTTAGTATTGGTTGTAACACTAAGCTTTGTATATACACATATTTTTTAGATTGTGAATAAAAAAAAATATATATATATATATATTTATATACACATATTTTTTAGATTGTGAATAAAAAAAAATATATATATATATATATTTATATACACATATTTTTTAGATTGTGAATATATATATATTACATAATTAAAATTGTACCAATATGTCTGCGTTTAGTAAAATTATATTCATATAGCTCTGATTAAATATAAACATATGGGATTGATACATGTGAAAACATGTGCCAGAGGGGGTTTGGGTGCATAAGGTCTAATGTCACAATGGAAAATATTATATAATGTTTTATACACTGTTAAGTCTATTTTAAATTTTAAATATATATTATTTTCTGATATACAATGTAAATACAATCATTGCTAAAAACATAATATTTTTGTTGTGACATTGTGATTGAAATGTTCGATTTTTCTTGTGGTCAAATTAAGAGCCTTTAAAATATAAGGCTATTAAAGCAGGTAAAATAATTCCTCATAAATCATTCTTGACCTCTGTCTCCGTCATCTTCCTGACATCCCCAATGCCTGGTGAAGAGCATGGTGTTTAGCAGGTGCCCTATAAGAGATATAGCGCCTCCTGGCGTCAACTTTACAATACCCCCTACACAGGAGAAGGATTTAAATGAAGGGATATATGAGGAATTATTGTCCTGTCATGTTTTCCTCAGAACTCGTAAACAGATTCGCTAAGCACATTCACATTACAAAGTATAACGCCACTTAAAGAGATTTATTCATTTGTAACACTGTGACAGTTTGTTTATCATAAAATTCCTCTGGGGTTTTTCTTCCAGTCATTCAAGATCAAGTCAGTAGACAAATTAAAACAAAATATTTGAGTTTAGTTACAAATTATACGCTCCCTGTTGGACTATATAACACAGATACTTTTAACTTCACATACAGTTCAAAACATTCTCCGTCTAAAGATAGTGACAAAGTATCTACCCTTAAGTTTTGATTTGAGGAATATTTATGCCACTAGTCTTTTTAATAAATGCTAATTTGTTTATCATTTTTTTCTGTGATCTTACAATATTATATTGTAATTTAATAGACTTTAAAGGGAAAGACATAAAAAAAAAATATTGAACCATATGGCAAAGTTTGGCAAAACTATGTAAGAACCCTGTGATCTCAACCCGTTAAGGAAAGATCACATGACTTTCAATGTATCTGTTGGTATATACACCCATATAATCTGTGGAACATAGGGCATAGTTTTACGACTAGAAAGGTCAACTTCTCTTCAGTCTCCAGAGTTTAAAACTTAACTGATGTCATTTATACATATTAGTCACTGCTCTAAATTGTGCAATATAATAGGACTCATCCAGCGACTGACTGATTGCTGTTTAACGCTAACGTCCTTGAAGTGTCAGTGTTATTACAGATTGCAAAAAAAAAACCCTAACAGGTGTAAAGCATTAACCATTTATAAGTTTGGAATTTTAGGATGATTCAGAGAATATAAAATATACCAGTTCAATAAATGAAATTAAGTTCTTGTAGTTTTGTATAATCTAACGAAATAATTTCGTACAAAAAGAAATAGATATTCAGTATTTACAACCCCAAAAGATAACAAAATAAACGATATATAAGAATAAAAACAAAGGAAATATTATTATTATTAATAATAATAATAATAATAATAATAATAATAAGTGTGATAATTAATCAGAATTGAAACATTAGCATTTTTCCAGGGGAAAAGCAGCGAATTCATCTTCGTCACCAATATTTACTTACAACAAATTACCGTTTCTATAGGAAATTTTCAGAAAATTATTTATCTATAAGGCACTGCTGAAAAAAATATTTTAATTGAAGCATATTTTGAAGACAGTTCATTAAAGCATTTGGGGTATGATTCAGAGTTACACTTACACCTATTTTCTAGGTGCAAGTGTACAGCTCAGCTAAACTATTTTTTAAAGTAAGGGGTATTAATTAATTTAAAATATTTTGCATGCAGGGAAAATACTTTAATTTTACACAGAACTCAAATACTGCATAGCTTTATGTTTATTCTATAAAATAGAGTTGAGCTAAAAAACTTTACCTCTCAATTATAATTCTGGGTTCACACTTTAAAACTGCCTCCCTTGCTATTCAACATGGTTTTGCTCAGGTCTACACTTGCACCTAAAAAGGTGTAAGTGCAACTCTGAATCAGCCCCTTGGTTGGTTATATAATTAAATGATGATCGATCGATCTATCTATCTATCTATCTATCTATCTATCTATCTATCTATCTATCTATCTATCTCTTAATAAACTTAGGTATATCTGATAGACCGTTTATGGAATTACAATACATTTATGAAACCATCTATTTTTCACTTATGTCATTTTGATTTCATACTTTATTGCGCATTTTCGATTACCTCCTGAACATACGCATATTTACGATTTATACTACTATTTATCATATGTGTTGTTTTTTAAAGCACATCGCAGTCCTGGTAATATATAACTTTATTTAAGCGGTATTTTTAAAACAATAATTATCGCCATATACCCAGAAACCAACTGATCGTCTCTCTCCCTCTCACATACACAATCATGAAGAGCAGCAATATTTATTTCTTTTTATTTACCAGATGGAAACATAATGCAGTTCTTATAAATGTCGCAGTGTGTTGTGGTTACCAGTAATTCTGTAACAAAACTTACAACCAGAATAGACGTATGTTTGTAAATCAGTGTTGGGCATGCTGGGCTTTGCAGTTCCAGTGACTGATGTGCATGTTGCCTTTGTAATTGAGGCTGTTTTTCTTACACACTGGTCGCTATATAGACGAGGTAGTAATAATGATAATTGATCCCATGCATTGGGAAAGTGTAATGACTGTAGCTCTCCCCACACAGATGTACTGGACGAGCTGCCAGAGAGCAGGGAGTGTGTGAACTGTGGTTCGGTGCAGACCCCCCTGTGGAGACGAGATGGCACCGGGCACTATCTGTGCAATGCCTGCGGCTTATACAGCAAGATGAATGGCCTGAGCCGGCCTCTAATAAAGCCGCAGAAGAGAGTGGTGAGTAACCTGGGAGAGGCCATACACCGCTCCCATAAACATAGAACATAGGTGTCCCTCAATTTATAGGACTTATGCTGTAACCAAATCACTCTGATGGGATGATACACTCACATTCTTACCTTAGTACAGATACTGTATTCACTCAGACACTTACAAAAACTAAATTACTGTGATAGGGATGATATACATTCTTACCTTATTACAAATACTGTATTCACTAAGACACCTACAGTGTAACTAAATCACTCAGATAGGGATAATATACATTCATACCTTATTTACAAATATTTTATTCACTCAGACACTTACAGTGTAACTAAATCACTCAGATAGGGATGATATACTTTCTTACCTTATTACAAATACTATATTCACTCAGACACTTACAGTGTAACTAAATCACTCAGATAGGAATAATATACATTCATAACTAATATTCACAAGAACAGTCAGACCAAATTCTATTATTCTGCCAAGGGAGTGTAGTGGGAATATTGTATCCTTTTCAGTTTCATAAAACCAGGTCATTGTGCCCCACAGTGCATGTGTTTTTTATGGTTTGGATTTGTCTTTTGTAATGAATGTCTTTGCACATTTATTATGTTAGGATATCAGAACTGTCCTGTGATAGTCGTTGGGATATTGTGAAGGTCCTATGAACTCCATTCTTATATCCATAAAAATAAAATACAATTTTTATTTTGTATTAATTGTTCTCATCATCTGTGGTGTTTAGGAAATTTCTATGATCACCTTTGACCTAATTTACAGTTATTACATAGTGGATGCTCATGCAGAATATTGAAAATGTATATGCCCTCTCTAAAGTTCCTCAGTAGCAGCTGTGGAAAGACAGTATTACAAATGAGTGCGCTTTTTTAACATGCCAATGGATATGTATAAGAAAAACAAGTGGGCAGGTGTACTGCAGCAGATTATACTAGTTTGCATGTTTCAAAGTTTCTTTTATTTTTATTCATTCGTTTGAATTGGTGAATTTATGTGTTATTTAATAAACATTTTTAATAATTCTTTCAGCCTATAAAAATAAAGCCCCATACACACTACAGTTTTTTTTAACCGATAATCATTCAAAACACCAGATGAAGGAGTGTTTTGAACGATATTGTGCAAGTGTGTACGCTGCAATGATCATGCCTGATCGTTGCAAATGCTTTAATGAACTGTCGTACACAAAATCGTTTGATCGCATCTTTTAAAAAGTTTAATTTAAATTATCAAGCCATTCAGTACTTAAGGCTCAACCGAAAATCATTTGTAGTGTGTATGCAGCCTGATTGGCAATGAAAATGTTCTGTAATGTCGTCCATCGTTTAAAAAAGCTGTAGTGTGTATGAAGCTTATGGGGCTGATTCAGGGATGCACTTCCACCTTTTTTAGGTACAAGTGTACAGCTTGGCTAAACCATTTTTCAAAGTAAGGGATGTCAATTAATGTAACAATTTGTGCATGCAGGGAAAATACTTTACTTTTACACAAAGAACTAAAATACTGCATAGCTTTATGTTTAATCTATAAAATAGAGTTAACCTAAGAAACTTCACCTCCTAATTTTATTTCTGGTTTTACAATTTAAATCTGACTCCCCTTGCAATTCAACATGGTATTGCTCAGGTTTACACTTGCACCTAAAAAAAGGTGGAAATGCAACTCTGAATCAGCCCCATCATCTCTAAAGAATGAAAAATCTCTATAAAATAAATGCCTAGGCCAAATGAGTGGCAATATGTTGCTATTCAGTCATTAAGAAAGAAATGAAATATATAAAAATAGTATAGTGAAAAGTGTGTGTTGAGTGTAATTTGAAACATGCTTGATACTTTCATTACAATTACAATTTTAATAATTGTTGGTCTTTGTTGTAATAATTGGAGATTATATTGATTAAAAATCTCCTCCATCTTGCCCTTACACCAGTACTGAGCTGGTGCAGCTTTTCAGGGTAATAAGACAGAGCAATGCTTTAAGCAGAACTAAAACTGTTGCTTTGTAATTTTAATATTGTTGAACACCATTCATAATTTTTATCTGCTTTTTGTGCCCGTCCCCATTTTATTAAAAATCAGTGCATATAATCTGCAGGTCCTTTACACCCAGCAGAAGGTCAGACAAACCTGTCCAGGGTTCTGCGATTAGTAACCCTGGATAGGAGGATAGGACGTAGGTATTGCTAACAAGCAGGCATTTATTTACATGCAAAGTATATCTTATTTTATGATTAATTAGAATTGGCTTCATGGATGTGTTGTTTAATTGCAATAAAGGCTTAAAGATTTTAAACATAATAAAAATAATTCACTTTTTTTTAGCAATAAAACCACAAACCAAATCTACTGCCTGTAATGCGTGCAACTTATCCAGCAACTCTGGATGGAACAGAAAAGGTGCATCCATTTAAATCATGCGGACAGATGTGTATAGACAGGCTGCAGGGTGTTACCGCAGCCGCCTATACACTTTGCATGGATTAAATGTGTTTGTTTAAAAAAAATTATAATCAAATTAAAGCCGTTAAAAATTACTAGACACTGTTACATTATACCTGACTAGAATGTGGCAATCCGCTACTTATCAGACTTAAAAAAATAAAAAATGTAATTAAATATCCATATTCTGTATTTTATGTAAAAAAAAATACACGTTAATTGATGGTTCAAATAACCTTTCTATTTATAAGACATCCGTAGGGATGTGTTTATCACAACATACAGGGCCATTTATTGAAAAAAATACAGTACTTTTTACACTTTTTATTGTAGAAAACTTGTTTAGTTAAGTGTCAGAATAAAATAGTTTTCTCAATGCTTTAGATAAAACATGTTGTCATCAAGCAATAGAATATTTCTCTATATTTATTGAAGCATGCAAGGTTGTGGTTATTTTCTATTGTGTTATAGAAGTGTGACTGATCCATACACTATATTTATGTGTGGTCATACAGGCACATTAAATTGACTCATTTGATTGGTTTTACTGCAATGCTTTATAAATAGTAAACGTGGCACGTGAAATAAGATTAACAAGCAAAGTTTGGAGCTGATCTTGAGCTGCATTTGCACCTATTTTTTGAGGTGTAAGTTTAGCATTTATTAGCGAACTGAAATATTTATAAATGTTTCATTTTTTTTTTACCATGTGTAGATCAGTGTTTGTATCACATATAGGGTCATCTGCCCACCCACTGAAAAGGACCTGCGTCTGTGACTCACAGCATCCCCAGACACGGTGTAAGGTTTTCAGGAAAAGCGCAGGTCACTTAGGGCCAGATTCAATTAGCTTCGCAGCAGCGTATTTTGCGGTGCAAAGCTATTCGCCTAATTGTCATACCGTATATGACTGGAAAAAGCGCAGCGTGTACTTTTTCCCGTCATCGCGGCTAATTGAATCTGGCCCTTAGACAGCTACGATGCCTATTTACATGTCCCTTTTCTCATTTGAATATTGTGGAACACCCAGTTCTGCGAGTGCACAGCACACGGATGCGCAGACAGGCGCGTGGGCAGCTTTGTGCCTAACTTTCATCTAAACACAGGGAGATGCGTTACGCTGGGTCACCTCCAGCACATGGAGAATGTGAGCGAGCACAAAAAGGGACGCAAAATAGCCGACCCAGCAGTGTTTACTACCGTGTGCTCTGTGCTAGTTAAAAGTGGTGTTGTTCCATTGTATTTTAATGAGAAAATGGGTCTTATTGCTGCTGTGAGGAGATTTTCATTCTTTAAATGCCCCTATTCTGATTTATAACACAACCCTACACACCTTCCAAATATTATTCTGTTTAATTTAGATGAACATACACTAAACTAAACTTTTTTGGGTTCTCCTATTGAAAATAGATATAAAAAACACATGAAGGAATCCTCCATGGCTTCTGGGTTGCTGCTTCTTTCTTTGGCATAGCTGCCTTAACCTCTGTTACTCCTGCCACAGGTATAGCACACCTGGTCACCTGATGTCGTGACCTCAGACAAGCTGCGCTCATGGGAAAGGTCACAGTCAGAGGATCCACAGCTGCACCTCCCTGATTTTTTTCCCCCTACAAGTACATTGCACCTGACTTCATAAGTCGTGGCACCATAATAAAGTGATTAGCTGACGGGGGTCCCCAGAGTGAGGTCATAGAGGTTGTGCACTTTGCTTTCTTCGGGACATCAGGCTAGCACCTCCTTGAAGATGTCTGCGTGTCTCAGAGATGCGCTCCTTTTCAGAATGACTGATTCATAGTTACTAATGTCAGAACTCTGGGCAGGGCACACACATTTCAGCAGTGGATATGCGCTTCTGCTGCACCAAACCTCATGTTAGTAGAATTGTAGTTTTATTATTCAGTTAGACAAATTGTCCAGTTTATGCACTAGTCATCCCTTATGATCAGCTCTAGAGGAATATTGGCAAATCGCAAGTTCACTGTCATACCCCATTCACATCACACATAAATAATCGGGCATTTGCCGCTGGACTCGGGTTGAGGCTCCAATGACCCGGGTAGAGGTGTGATGTGAAAGGACCCTGGGGCCTCTACTCAGGTCTAATAACCCAGGAATTGGACCTGGGAGAGGGGATATTCCCTGGTCCGACCTGGATAAGTGGTCAGTGTGAAAGGTGGGACCTGGGTTTTTCAACCTGGGTCCCACCTAAAGAAACCTGGGCCGGATCCTGAACTACAATAAACAGTAGCTACTGCGCATGCGTAGTAGCTATTGTACGTAATCTGCGTATCGTTTCGATACGTAGATTGCGTAGATGCGTTCTAAAAGACCGCATATACGCAATCTACGTATCGAAACGCTAAGCAGATTACGTACAATAGCTACTACGCATGCACAGTAGCTACTGTTTATTGAACTACGTCCGTCTATGGAAGATGGATGTAGTTCTGGATCCAGCCCCCTGATTGGAGGGATTTGTTTACTATTGCTAAGACAATAATAAACAAATACTTTGTCGGGACCGTGCGCTGCCCATTCACATTGTCAAGTCAGACCCAGGTGCCGGAAATTTCCTGGATCAAACCTGCAGTGTGAAAGGAATCATCAAAGGGTCTGTGGCCCTGGGGTGATCTGCGGCCCCGGCAATATCCCAAGTTGCAAGACCTGGAATATTGCCGGGGCGGAGATGTGACTGCAGCATCAGAGGACTGGTTCAGAGTTTCAGTGACAGTAACACAGGTGCAAGTCCACACCTTAAACATATCGTGTTACAAATTCTTTTTTTTTCATACAGGAAAAACAGATTCCCCTATTTAGAGAAATTTAGAGTTGAGTTGAACAACTGCACAAAAAATTCTTAGGGTTTTTTGTAAAAAAAAATAAAAATATATATAATTAAATACTGCATAAAAAGACAGTTTCCGTGACTTTAAAAAAAATAGTAAACATTTTTAACCAATTGGCAAAAACGTTTTTGTATAGCCTGCTGCATGTCACCTTTCAGTCTATTATGCTAGGCATATTCATAGTATTGCAAAGGGTTATTCAGACTCTGAGTCAGGTGTATAATCTTTTGCTGCAATACCTCTGCTCCTAGATAAAGTTCCTCTAGTCGATCTAGGTTCCCCAGTCTATCTTCCTAATAATTTGTACTAATGATAGTAACCGCCCCTCATATCTATGATGCAAGGAATACCTGGAGTTTTGCAGATTTAAATCATACTAAACAACTTTTTTTTTTAAACTAAAATTAAGAGCTGGGCTTGAAAACATAACCTATCAACTCTAATTCTAAAGAAATTTGCCTCCCATGCAGTTCAAGATATTTTTGCCAATGTTTATATGTTTATATACATTCTTTTATTAAGCATAAAAAATTGTGAGGATGATCCAGTGTTGGACAAAGCATTCAATGTTACAGATAAATAAAGACCTTTTACTTATAGCAGAAATATATTGAACACCTTTATTTTTAAACAATAATTTAGAGTTGCTCTAGCAAACAACACCATTACTTTAATTCTGTCTGCACATTTATATTTTCCTCCTTGTAGTATGGAGAGGTTTTGCATGTATTCTTTATAAATAAGAAGGCTTGAAAATTGTGCATGATTGTGTAGAAGTACAATCAATAATATATTAATAGATAACTTGTTCAGTTTAAGTATTTACTTCATAACATGACCTTTACACTATTACTTTTCTACCCAATTGTTTTTATACCATATCTATATGACTTTATGCATCACAGGTAGCTCAAGCACTTACAAAGCTGTTCTTAGATTTGGTATATGGCTGTTGTTAATACACGACTGCTGTACCTTTGAGCTCTGCAGGAAATATAGTCATAAATAGCTTCTTTGTAACATGGACCTTACTGCTGAGTGCACTTGAGTTTGAGAAGAGATTTGGGAACATGTATTATCCATATGGTGTTTATTATTTACATGACAAGTTTTTAAAGGAAAACTTCCATGATTATTAATAAAGTGTAAAGAATATTGGGCCATATGCAGACTACCGGACGTATAACAGCGTTTTTTTCCTACTGCGCATGCGTGGTACATTTTTACGTTATCTACGTATCTCTTCCTTACGTAGATTGTGTAAATGCGGTCTGAAAGAATGTACTAGGCATGCGCAGTATGAAAAAATGCTAAACACCTGCATACGGCTCATTATTATTGACTGGAGGGGATTTTTTTGGCATACCTCCCAACATTTGAGAATTGGAAAGAGGAACAAAATTTTGCAGCATGATAGA
>WWET01000043.1:704129-716683 GCA_011038615.1 Limnodynastes dumerilii | reverse complement strand
GGTGTCTTGTACCACCCAGTGGGCATGTCTGGGGAAGTGGGTGTGTCTTGCACCATCCAGAGGCGAGCATAGATCGTGTAGCATGCTGTTAAAAATAAGTGTGTTGGTCTAGGTGTTCATCCCACTACCTGTATGCAGATAAAAGTGCTTCACTACTTATTGCAGTGGCCAATGTTAACTTATCACACACTGTGCCCTCCATGTATGTACCCAGCCATCCACATGTCTGCCCTTTTTTTATTTGTCCAGCCTCCATATGTCTGCCCGTTTATATGTTCAGCCTCCATGTCTCCTCCTGGTTATATGTCCAGCCTCTATATATTTGCCCCTTTATTATTTGTTCAGCCTCCATATATCTGCCCCTGTTTATTTGTCCAGCCTCCAAGTCTGTCCCTTTATTACATTTCTGCCTCTATTATATGTCTGCCCCTTGATTATTTGTCCAGCCTCCATGTCTGCCCATTTATAATTATGTCCAGCCTCCATGTATGTCCCTTGATTATTTGTCCAGCCTCCATGTCTTCCCCTTTATTATTATGTCCAACCTCCACGTCTGCCTCTTTATTATTATTAGGTCCAACCTCCATGTCTGCCCCTTTATTATTATGTCCAACCTTCATATCTGCCCCTTTATAATTATGTCCAGCCTCCATGTCTGCCCCTTTATTATTTTATCCAACTTCCATATCTGCCCCTTTATAATTATGTCCCACCTCCATGTCTGCCCCTTTATTATTATGTCCCACCTCCATGTCTGCCCCTTTATTATTTATTCTGTTACTTACCTTTGATGTCTTCTCCCTTCCTCTGCGGTGCTCCCACTCTCTGTCTGTCCTATGCTGTCTCTCCCAATCACATGGCGCATAAGTACTGGTAATACAGGGCTCCTATGGCTCCCTATAGGACCAAATCTGTTTTCTAGAATGGCAGTGACCTATGGCAGAGCCCTGTATTACCAGTACTTCTGCACCATGTGATCCGGAGAAACAGCGTGGGACAGACAGAGAGAGGGAGTCTCCTGAAAGCGGCACTGTCCCGCTGGGATGAGGACCTTTGGGAGGTATGGTCTGTGTTGTCTATGATTATAATGTTGATTAACAGAGAGTTTTTGTTGTATTAGTCAATTAAGAAAGTCATGTACAATACTGCTATCAGTATGTGTTTGAAGCGTTCAAAGAGCTTGAGCTAGGAGCAATGAAACAGAAAAAGAAGACATCTGCAACCAGACAAACCCTGTTTTAATGTCTGGGAGGCAAATTATTATTTTTCATTTATGTAAATTGTTAAAGAAACTGAACCTCTCAATTATAATTTTGTTTGCACATAGTCTGATTTTTTTCCTTTTGCTCACAACCCTGCGTCAGCTTGAATACTTGCAAACAGAATTATAGAGTTAATGCAAGGTTGCCGAATTTTAAAAGCTTCTAAAAGGATCTCCTGGAGAGAAGCCATTGATGCATGTAGGGGGCGGGGCTTAACTGCGCAATTTATACAAATTGCGTCATTAAACACCGCACCTTGACTATCGATTGCCCCTATCGAGGTTTCATAGGGATGGGAGTGTGGCTAGATGACGCAATTTGCGTCATTAAGTCCCTCCCTGTCCCTAGCAACACTAGTAAACTAGTGTTTCCAGGCATGGGGGCGGGACTTGAGGTCGTGGTTTCATGGAAACTACGAGTCTCAAGTCCCTTGCGGGAGATTTGCCGGCTCTCCGGGAGTCTCCCAGACATTCCAGGAGAGTCGGCAACTATGAGTTAGGGATGATGTTTCCGGGCTCAGTTACAGATTAATGATAAAGATTTGCGTGTATTAAACTAATTTTAAATGGAAAAAAAATAATTTGCAGCCCTCTTTCTGCCACATGGTTTTTCCAGGTGACAATATTTTTTTTAAATATTTTTTAAGGGTCTGGCTGGAACTTATCTCTGCACTTATAGGTGAAGTGTTATAAATAGCAAATGGAAACTTATTTTAAGATCTGATGAAATATACATGACCTAGTAGTGCTCACATACTTTACACAGAATATCTGTCTACCTACAAGCGTACAACAATTAATGGAAGTTCCCTGCACCCCCTTGTTTCCCACCCAGCTCACTATGGAAGTGGATGGTATATGGACTATGTTATAATTGCCCCACGCCTGCTGGCAATGATAACGCATTGTGCAGTGGGGCGGAGCCACAGGGATTTGAGTTGCCCAATACTGTTGGGTTTGGCTCAATGATATATTTGGCTGAAACACTGTGTAAATACACACGAGTGGTACTTAAATATGGAATAGAGTATAACCTGTCTTCCAGGGTTTATGGTTCTTTCATTCCCCCAATATAATATTGATTTAGAAAAAGCTTAATTTATGTCTCTTATACACTTATATCTTCAGTGATTGGAAACAGACTTAATAACGACAGGCAATTTATACACGGGGTATGCTTAAAACTGGCTGTGGGAACGCACTGCGCATGCATGCAGCAGATTGTACTCATCGTAACTCTGATTGGACATATCCTGTACGTAACTCCATACGATAAGGCTTGACATCCCTACGCAAGCCGAATATATGCATTGTGGTTAGGGGTGACATTGAAATTATACAGTATTGGCTGGGGTAGGCACTTAAGTACGACAAGCCAATACGTACGCACAGAGATATGCAAGGAAAAGTTAAGGTAGGGTTCTAAACACATAAGTCAGCTACGTTACACGTGCCAGGGGGAGGGCATTATACATAGTAGTGTGTAACTTAGGCATGCTTGCATACATAAAATAATCTGGATCAGGCCCATTGACTCTACACCCATTACAAGATGACACACATTGTACTATTACATACGTATTTCAGTCATATATGTACACTCTATAAAACACACTACTACTATGCTGGTACTTTTGCTTTGTTAATAGGGTATATGGTCTTTTGCAGACATGGTACAGCACAGCAGGGCTTTTCCTGACATATCTTAGTATGAGATGAAATGTGACAGTGGGTTATTGCTGTTCAATGCACACCAGAGAGTTACATAATTAGTGATGTTTTTTTTATCTAGCCGTCCTCCAGAAGAATCGGATTAGCTTGTGCCAACTGTCACACGACGACGACAACGCTATGGCGCAGGAACACTGAGGGCGAGCCAGTGTGCAATGCCTGTGGCCTGTACATGAAATTACATGGGGTACGTTCTAAAATAATGTCTTTTTTCTCTTGAACTCTACATATCAGATGTATTAAGCTGATAATTAAAGAAACAACAGCAACAAGTATATGACAAAACTAGGAGTAACATAGGGCAAGATTCAGATGTCAGTATGAAATGTGTGTCAGAATATGTGCTTTGCGAGCAGAGGGCTTCTTGAGTGTGAATTTATTGTTGGAACATTCCCATTAATGGTGAAATGATCAGAAATGTAATACACACCCATGGACTTTGTTCGTGTACATTTCAATAACTATGCTCATCTAACATTATAAAGTGTGAGAATCAATAATAAGGTAGACTGCTTCTTTAAAGGGCATGGTGTCACATTCCATCCACCCTTGTATAAACAGCGGGCAGCCTTATGGCTCATCTCCATAATATAACAGATAGTCATTCTTATTTATGAAACATGCATTTCTGTTCTCACAGGTCCCTCGGCCACTAGCTATGAAGAAGGAAGGGATTCAGACCAGAAAAAGAAAGCCAAAGAACCTCAACAAGTCCAAATCCTCCTCTAATAATGGTATGTCCCATTGTCACGACTGCACGCATAAAATAGGATGATAAAGGTGTTACCTACAGCAGTGCAGGCACTAGATTATACATGGTCATCATTACTACACATTATCTGGGGTTCTGAGGCATGTTTTCATGGGTAGTTTAGTCATTTTTACATTTGATTTGAATAATCCGCTTTCATAGTAGTGAATTATGTCATAACAGTCTCATATCAGACAAGTTAATTACAGTTTGCATTTTATGTGTCTAGTTGAGTTCATTTACCTAAAACAAAAAACTATATAAAAAAAGAAAAACCTTGAATTTTCTATTTTTAGGTACTGGCAGCCACCAAATCCCTATGACTCCAACTTCCACGACATCATCCACAAACTCTGATGACTGTGTAAAGAGCGGATCTCCTAACAATCAGAGCACGGCTTCTGGGGTAAGTGCCATAATGATAACACAAGAATACAATACAATGTCTTATCTCTCACTATCTTATCTAGGGGAAGTTATCTCAACAAACATTTAGCTTTCAGTATTTGATGGCATGTATGGAAGAAATTATACGTCATAACAAAACAAATATACAAACTACAGAATTCAGTAGAGCTGAGAATTTATATATGCAATTTCTTACTTTGTTTGCCAACAAAATAACTTTTTATTATAGTACAGACAGACATTTTATTGATTTATCTGATTATGCAAAAATGTTAATTTTATGAAGGAGCTGATCCAAAGTATCCATAGTTTTAGTGCATTGGATGCACAAGCAAAGCAGTGAAAATGCATACACCTTTCTGATGTGTACTCACCTATTCAGAAGGAAAAAGAGAAAAGAAAGGGATATTTAGGGTGCACTCATATCCCTTTAGAACTAAACACAGTGATTTATCAGCTTACAACAATAATTCTTTATTAATATATTTAAAAATTATTTCTTTTTTTCGCTGTCTAATTAATTGTAATCAACTTATAAGTCTGATATAGGTGGGTGACAAAATTTAGAGGGACAACTTGGCAAAAGATACCAGCGAAATACGTTATGAATAAGTGATACACAAGACAATATGGGTGATTCAGAACAAGTGGGGAATACAGAGGTAGATCTTAATCCCAATAACTAACAAGGCAGCTTATACAGAAAGCATAGGAAGGCATAAAAATAGTAGTAGAGAGCTCAATATCATACACCTCCCTGGTATACTAATATAATTGTCAATTACACCAATTATCACTACTGAGAATTATGGATCGTGTGCACACTTAAGTGTGAAATAAGTATTCGCAAATATACGCGCCAAAGTTGCAAGGCAACACCCATGACACTCCCCTCACACTTTTTTTTAGCAGACTACCGCCACCATAGGATAACCTTAACCCCACATGCGTATATTTGTGCTTAAGTTGCATAGGTATGTGCGTACTTTCCTAACCGCGCCCATATTAGGCCATTTAAATGCCCCCCCCCCCCACACTTTCACTTAACTTACTACATACGAAGGACTGACATGTCCCTTCGGACGTATCTCACTAAGCACAGATTTGAGGCCCGTGCCTAATGGATTTTCGTGTCAAAATCTTGCGTACGAAAAAGTTTCTACGTATGCACAGTTTATCCAATCCTAAAAATACGCACAGAAAATGTAGCAAATTCGTAAGTGAATACGGTCCTATGTTACTAAATAGTAATGAAAATATGATCATCTTTAATAAGTATGATTCAATAATAAGAACTAAGGATTGTTTTACTTGATATAGAAGACTCTACAAAAAATCCGCCGAAAGATCAGCTCACAAAATGACACAAACTTTCTAATTAAATGAATATCACTTATTCAATCCTCTATCCAAAATTCTCATTCATGGAGTTCTGGATAATGAGTGAGTACGCTTTTGAAACGTGCAAACAGATATGTAGATGCATGTAGACATATATGGTGGAATGCTGCAGCATACACTAGTGGCATGTTTCAAAGTATTTCTAAATAAAGAATTTAAATATGTATTGTTTAAGAATAATAATAATAATAATAATAATTAAATATAATGAAGAAAGCAAAAAATTCAAAAACTATTTGTTCGATCGGCATACTTACCCATTATAAAAATTGAAAATGGCTGTTTATCGAAATAGAGACAGTCGAAAATGTGTCGGAGACTTACAATGCTATTCCACTTATTACTACCCTTTCAGTGAAGTAGTGTTTACCTAAATTTACTGTAAAGCCTCCAGTTTCAGTGCATGAGTTTGTTCTAATATTTCTTAAGAATTCTTCCCCCCCTGTTTCTATCAAATTCTTACTCTCTCTTCTCTGCTCCATGCTACTAAATCCCTTACTTTGTTAAATGAATAATAATTAGTCAGTCTATTGCTGTACTGCTGGAAAGGTCAGAAACACACAAACTTTCTACATTAAACTTTTACCCATTTTTAAAATATGCCTCATAATATAAATACATGTAGAAAGCCCACTAGATTACGACCATCTATATAGCAGTTCTTGGTAAAAGTAAAGGAATGTTGAAAGAATTCAGTGTTTAGGGCACTAAATGGATTTATTGCAAAACAGTTCCCAGCACTGCGAGATTCTGGCATAAATCTACTCACTAGAAAGTAGTGTCAGCATTTTCTTCTTCATACCACAGATATGTTATCGACACACCCAAACACCACTCACAGTGATGCTTCACTGCATATCAAATAATGTGGATTTTAATGTGGATTGTCTGATTTTTAATGAAAATCTCCATCCTATTCTACACACAGATCCAGCTATAATTCCATCACTCTCACTAAACACATCAATTGTTATAGCACTTTTTATTGTTTACGTCGGTTGTTTTTTTTCGGTGCCACTACTAATAAACTTTATAATGTGACTGTAACAAAGAGAAAAAAGCCATTTCAGTCATCATTTTGTACATTGCAGTTTTGTACATTGTACATTGTAGGGTTAGCATAAAAAACTTTTTAAAATGAAGAATGACGGCAATTAATGACAGTCGACAATCAACTGCCATATGATTGTCTGTCAGAAAACCATGGCTATAAAAGGTGTGTGTGTGTGTGAGTCTGTTTCACTCTAGTAAAGTACAATGATATATATGTGTGAGTGGGTTCCACTCTAGTAAGAAAAGAACAATGATATATATGTGCGAGTGTGTTCCACTCTGTCAGTAAAGTACAATGATATGTATGTATGAGTGTTTGTGCACGTTCCACTCTAGTAAGTAAAGTACAATGATATATGTGTGTGAGTGTGTGTTCGTAAAGTACAATAATATATGTGTGTGTGTGTGTGTGCATTCCACTTTAGTAAGTAAAGTACAATGATATGTATGTATAAGTGTGTGTGTGCGTTCCACTCTAGTAAGTAAAGTACAATGATATATGTGTGTGAGTGTGTGTGTGTTCGTAAAGTACAATAATATATGTGTGTGTGTGTGTGTGTATTCCACTTTAGTAAGTTAAATACCATGTTATGTGTTTGTGAGGGGGTGTGTGCATTCCACTTCAGAAAGTAAAGTACAATGATATATGTGTGTGTTCTACTTTAGTAAGTAAAATACATGATATGTATGTGTGAGTATGTGTGTGCATTCCAATTTAGTAACTAAAGTACAATTATATATGTATGTGTGCATTCCATTTTAGTAAGTAAAGTACAATGATATGTGTGTGTGTGTGTGTGTGTGTGTGTGTGTGTGCATTCCACTTTAGTAAGTAAAATACAATGATATGTATGTGTGAGTATGTGTGTGCATTCCACTTTAGTGAGGGTGTGTGTGCGATCCACTTCAGAAAGTAAAGTACAATGATATATGTGTGTGTTAGTAAGTAAAATACAATGATATGTATGTGTGAGTATGTGTCTGCATTCTAATTTAGTAAGTAAAGTACAATGATATGTGTGTGTGTGTGTGTGCATGCGTTCCACTTTAGTAAGTAAAGTACAATGATATATGTGTGTGTGTGTGTGTGTGCATTCCACTTTAGTTTTTAAAATACAATGATATATATGTGTGTGAGTATGTGTGTGCGTTCCACTTTAATAAGTAAAGTACAATGATATATGTGTGTGCGTTCCACTTTAGTAAGTAAAGTACAATGATATATGTGTATGTGTGTGTGTTCCACTTTAGAAAGTAAAGTACAATGATATGTGTGTGTGTGTGTGTGTGTTCCACTTTAGAAAGAAAAGTACAATGATATATGTGTTTGTGTGTGTGTGTTCCCCTTTAGTAAGTAAAATACAATGATATGTATGTGTGAGTTTGTGTGTGCGTTCCACTTTAGTAAGTAAAGTACAATGATATATGTGTGTGCGCGTTACACTTTAGTAAGTCAAGTACAATGATATATGTGTGTGTGTGTGTGCATTCCACTTTAGTAAGTAAAATACAATGATATGTATGTGTGAGTATGTGTGTGTGCGTTCCACTTTAGTAAGTAAAGTACAATGATATATGTGTGTGAGTATGTGTGTGTGTTCCACTTTAGAAAGTAAAGTACAATGATATATGTGTATGTGTTACAATTTAGAAAGTAAAGTACAATCATATATGTGTATGTGTGTGCCTTTCACTTTAGTAAGTAAAGTACAATTATATATGTGTGTATGCGTTCCACTTTAGTAAGTAAAGTACGATTATATATGTGTGTGTGTACGCATTCCACTGTAGTAAGTAAAGTACAATGACATATGTGTGTGTGCGTTTCACTTTAGTATGTAAAGTACAGTGATATATGTGTGTGTATGCCTTCCACTTTAGTTATAAAGTACAATGATATATGTGTGTGTATGCGTTCCACTTTAGTAAATAAACTACAATGATATGTGTGTGTATGCGTTCCACTTTAGTAAGTAAAGTACATTTATATGTGTGTGTATGCGTTCCACTTTAGTATGTAAAGTACAATGATATATATGTGTGTGTGTATGCGTTCCACTTAAGTAAGCAAAGTACAATTATATATGTGAGTGAATGTGTTTAAAAATAACCAAAAAAATTGATTAAAAAAAAGTAATAAAAAAAAACCATATATACAAAAGATAAAAATGGCCTCCATCAGTCAGTTACACTAGCCCTGAGCTGGTACAGGATTACCTGAGGAAGTGTTCTGACCACTGATCTGCTCTCAGTTTCACTGAAATGCCCAGATTCTTATTGAATCAATAGCGCTCAGCACATGGATGTGATCACAAGCGAATCAGCCACTTTACGATCGTTTTTTGAGCTTGTTCCCATTTTGCACATGCACAGTACAAAGAATTACAACTCCAATTTGGGCCCAAGAGATTAACAAGTTAATCTATTTAATATAAAATATAATATAGTAGCAGAAACTGCTTTCAGTTTCTGAATACCATTACCAGTTTCTGAATACCATTAAAAAATTGTAGTTTAAGAACAAATATATTCATTATCTATGCAATATTTATGACTTGTTTGTATGTTTCAATTTAAAGTTTACATTTCATTTGAAAAATTAAATTAATATGGTCTGTACTCGCAACCCTTTACTTATATTGTATCTATTATTCTGCAATCACTGATTACTTTTCAGACCAAGGATGGGTGTGGTAGATGTAATTAATTACTGAATAAGGGAATAATGGAATTTTGTCATTTGCCCTTTTTCTTTAGTCATTCTGTAGTCACTAGATCCTTCTTACAGGCCAGGATACCATAATTTACAGTGACAGCTTAAGTAGAGCTGCATGGAATTCCTAGTGGAGTGCACCTAATATGTCTGGCTGTATGGATTCTTCAGGGGAAAATAACACATATCTAAGTTAGAATTTGGAAGCCAGTGCAAAGTAATAGATATTGTTGAGAAACTCAGTAACGGAATTTCTAGTACAGCATAATAAAAACAGTAGATAAAAGGTTAAAGTTTGTTATAAGTTCTTGCGTTTTCTATTCAATCTATTTTTTGAAATCACACATTCCAAATGTACCTGATCACGTTGATTCATTTTAGAGTTTGGGAGCTGGGAAAGAAACTTTCTCTGTTCAAGGCACCCATAGGGCCTGATTCAATTAGCTTTGCGTCCGCGTTATTAGCAGTTTTTATTTGAGGATTTTTTTGCACACCCCATAGAGGTTTTGTTGGCTGCAATAGACGAGAAAAAGCGCACCACCAGCTTTCTCCCGTCTCCATAGCAAATTGAATCGGGTCCATAGTGACCCAGAGGTGGATCCAGACCTCTGCACGCTTACCGTAGGTGTGGAAGTATGAAAGTCCGCACAGAAAATGAAAATGGACGCCCCCCTGTAACTCCCCTCTCTCATGGGGGTATTGGACATTTACATGATCTTAACTTGACGCAGATCCTCGCAGAACTGCTGTTTCCCACCCCTGGATTTTCATTACCATGCCTATGTCCTGTATGGGAGATACAGGCGGGGAAGGTATGCGGAAGTGAAGGCAAGCCCCTTCCTCAGATAAGTCCCCCCACTTACTTATTTCCGGATCCAGAATCAATAAGTCATTGTTTTCAGGCACCCCTAAGCTAAGAGAAGCACAGGACAATCCCATTCTTTTTATTAGTTAGGTCCAAACCAACTGAATAACTGAGAAGTTATCTATGGGGATCTCAATAAATATGTCTGAAGGTTGCCAAGGCTCACATAAATTACATTCAGTAAGTGCTAGAATTTTGTTTTATGGAACTTTTGAACAACCTTCACAACCAAATGGAAAACATTTTACTACTTTACCTTACTTTTATTATTCTATGTTTATGAAGTGCTCTGTTTTATCAGTTACAAAATGGAATCAAAACATTTTTCCTAGTTACTGAGCAACAAGTCTGTCAGAGAAGGCTAAATGACTGCCGATCACATTCATGAGGCATCATTTGCATGTAGAAGAACTGTAAAAGTGTATTCTAAACAGCTGGTAAATTTTTTTTACATTTCCTTGTGTTTTACATGGAGCAATGCAGAATACTTATGTATAGTTTAACTCAATAAAAAATACAAACATTTTTTGTCTCTATACTGTTTAAATAACAAATAACAATATGATCAAAAAACACAAATAATTTCCAATGTAAAAATGTGAACTGATAAATCAGGGTTTCCGACTCTCCTGGAATATCCGTGAGACTCCCGAAATTTGGGTAGGTCTCCCGGTATTCTGGGAGAGCCGGCAAAACTCCTGCAAGCCCCACAAGCCATCAATTATTACTGTAATCCCTAGCGTTAATAGGGATGTGTAATAGGGATGTGATAAAACTGATTTATGACTTTTAATGCATTATTCCAACATTTTTTTTTATGGTTTTAGTTAATCACCATAATCGCCATAATAACTGTTTTTAAGGTGCTTTATTTATTTCAATAGCTGTTACATAAATATTATATTGTATGTGCCAAAACATTTTTTGTTGTATTATAGGTGGGGTCGGCACTGATGTCTTCTCAACAGAGCGGCAGCACCAGCCCTGATAACAACACACTGAAGTACACAGGACAAGATGGGATGTATTCAAGTTTGGGAGCTTCATCTGAAGTTGGGGGCTCGGTCAGGCAGGATTCCTGGTGCGCTTTGGCCTTGGCTTGATGACTAATCAAAATGTTTTTGTCATGAGACAACGTCCTCCTCACATTTTGATAATGCTTGTTTCAGCAAATCAATGGACTTTTGATCTTTGAACGTCCTCAATGAACATTTCCTTGACTTACATTTTTTTTATATTGGTTGAGGTAGAGTTTTGTGGAGTAAATACCAAGCTCTTCATCTATGCAAGACAAATGTGACCAAGAGAAATACATCTTCCGTGATCACAGTCAAAACAAGGCTCCATGGACTGAACTTTCTTTACTGGATGCGTGCAATGACTTAATTATACTACAACATGCATTGACAATAGAACATGACCCAGTTTTACTTCTCCAGGTTTCAGGGTGATGGACTTCCCCCATGTGAATTATATGACTTCATCATCTGCTTCACTTTCTGTAATCATCTCAACATATGTTTATGGTAACTCCAGTCCCTTTATTGCTTAACAACTGTATTTCACCCATTACAGTTTCTGGTCCCAGCAAAGTAATACTTCAACATCAAATAATGCTTGTGGCCACCTTCACATTAATAAAACACTATAGTTTGATCTCAGAAATGCCATGGTTGCTAATATGAGCGGGCAAGTCTATTACTAAATGACAGACACTCTGGCACAACCCCTCCTCAACCCTATCCTGAATCCTAAGCAGTTGCACAGAACAGGTGACTGCAGAACAGACAAAACGGTTGCTCTGTACAGACAGGCATCTGTTCCATGCATGTGCTGGATGGTAGGGTGTGAGGTGGCGACTAATTTAAACACTGTCACCTTTGCTAAATGGGTTGGAATAAAATGCATGGTAATTCTGCCAGACCGGTCATTTATTGAAACATAGATGTGCAGCTTAAAAACACATTATCTCTTCTTCGTTATCTAATGTTACTACTACTACTCCTTATAAAACAAAACACAATGGTGCAGTATACACACAGGCTAAGCAGCCTGATTATTGTATAGAGTGTACCTCACTTTATAGTATGCCACATTATGACCAGACCAGGGACTACTGCACATATTTCTAAGCTGCTCTACTCACCAGCCAAATCTAAGTTACATATGTGCATCACATTCATTATTTAAGGTTATCATAAAGAACTTTACAGTTGGTTCGTGAATATAAAGCACAAACATGCAGATCATATTGATTTTCACAACGATTTTTCTCCATTCTCCAATGCTTTCACCAAAGCATGCAAACCAGCCATTCAGATGTAACCGCTCTACAATAATGTCTGCGGTCCTATGCAATTATTATCTCGGC
>WWET01000043.1:678158-704102 GCA_011038615.1 Limnodynastes dumerilii | reverse complement strand
CGGCATTCTAATGTTTTCAAAAGTTTTCGAGTCGGTTCTGCCAGTGTTAGAATATAGAAATGGTACACTCTATGAAAACCTGAGTTGGCTGGGTTCAAGTTCATTACATGTATTAATTACTGTATCCAGTGATTTTGAAACCAACATTCAGGTGGAGGGTTTTTTCTTTATTTGAGGATTAAAAGAGCGACTGTTTGTTCAGTCTCTATTTCTATACAGGGTAGCAAACTACACTTTTTCTTCCAGGATACATGTATTTTGTAAGCAGAAAAAGTGCAATTTCCATTGAAACAATCAGTGTTAAATCATACCCAGAAGATTTAACAACTTTTTGTATCGAATGTAGACATATTAACTTAATGGTACTTTTATTAATTTAATAATAATGTTAAGTTGGCATTTTTATATAACTTTCCAACTTTATAACAGACACCCCTTAAAAGATTTAAATAAGCATTTTGTGTTTTTTGTAATTATAATTCTTCTTTCATGAACAAATATGCTCAGGAAAATGGTCTTTATTATTGAATATTTTTCGTACATGCAAATAACCCCACTACCTATTTGCTAATGGTGTGCAGAAATGTCACACGTTTTAAAATGTTTATGTGTTAAATATGTACATACTTTTTAAGGTAAAGAACCACAATTGTGTGAGTGGCACATTGCTCAGTTGGATTTATGTGTTTTTGTTTTTTTCTAATGGGATATTGTTTGGAATGTTGCCAAAATAGAGCTTTAAAAAATAATAAAAAAAAGCTTATTGTTTCTACATTTACTTGTGATTTGTTTTTTACTTAAAAAAAATTCAAATTGCTGTAAAACTTTTTCTTAGTTTTCTCCGACCTGAAACAAGAAATGCAAGTTGATTAAAGACACCAATCAAAAAATACACTTTGCATTATGCATTACAGACCTGATTCAGAGCTGCACTTCATATGTTTTTCTTGTGGAAGCGCATTGGTAATTCGCAGTGCGCATGCCCAGAATGGGATAGATGCTGCTAATCCGTCTGTGTCCACATTCGATTCCACTGCGCTAAGAGAAAAGGGGTCATTTATTTCTTATTTAAATAAGCGCAGTAGCAGTGAACGGTGCCTGGGAACTCTGCTACTATGCTCTAGTAGACAGCAGCCGTACAAGTCGCAGCCTCTGCTTATACGACTCCAACAGCGGGGGACATGTCTGACCCTTTTGACTACATCCTATTCACAGTCGTGTGTTTCTACGGAAAAACGTAACTCAATAGAATCTACAGCGCTCGCTCATTGAACTCTGAATCAGGTCCTATGACAAGAATGGCGATGAATGATAATGTAGTAAAAAAAAGTCAAGTGTTACAGTCAAATGCACATCTGCCATGCTTCTCTTTAAGATTGTTAATAATTGTAATATCATTATTTGACCTTACCAGGTGGTATGCTCTAGGGTACAAATTATTTGTTAATTGTTACAAATGAATCTAAATTGTCTGTTCTATTGTAAATTTTTATACTTAATTTTTTAAGCAAATGAATAGAAAAATTTGCTGCTATTTTCGAACAGAAAAAGTTAGGAAATTAGGACGTGAAAGAACGTCTAATATAGTATACTATAAATTAGTGCAGCGTGAGTAAAACTTATTTTATTAGTCTGAATAATACTTGTAATTGGGGTGATGTAGCACTGTGTTTAATTGTGTACAACATTGGACAACGGGTGCAGGAATCTGGAGGAAGCGAACAGAAACATTGCTGATCCGCACACATGTATGAAGAAACACTCACATTTATATTACAATATAGTGCAACAGCTACAGTACAAGAACTACAGAATATACAGTACATAGCATACTCACCACGGTCAGCATCCTTCAGGCCTCTTGCTCCTCTCTATACCATCCTAAGTTTTGTGGTGACTTAAAGATTAGTGTTATTTTTTGCAACATGTCTAAGTTTGCTGATTGTAAAGCATTTGACACACCATTCTACATGTGTTACACAAGCTGGGCTGGATCCAGAACAACGTCCGTCGCTCATAATACGTCCATCAGATGCCGAAAATAGCTACTGCACATGCGTAGTAACTAATTTATGTAATCTACATAATGAAATGATACATAGATTACGTAAATTAGTTACTACGCATGCGCAGTAGCTATTTTTGGCATTTGACGGACATATTATGGGCGACGGACATTGTTCTGGATCCATCCCGTTATGTCACTTGCTGTTGTATTACGTGCATGGCAGAATCTAGGCAAATATCAGGAATTTTGTCTACCTCCACCCCACCTAACAAATACAAATAAGTAAGAAAGAGGTTGAATGGCAGCTGCTCTTTAATATTTGTCAATACTGTCACACTGTTACATGTTGTCACAATCAATGTAATATTCAATTGGCTAATTGTCAGGGAGACAGGCAATCATGCACTGATTGTACTTTGTGTGAGAGTCTATAGTGTGTCCCTACTGTTTTCTAGCAACAAGGACCACAGCCACTAAGATTGGAGATGTGGAAGCCATCTATACAATTATTGCTTAGCTGCTGCCTAAATAAGCGCCACCCTTCATGCATCATGTCTACTCTGTTTGCCTGCTCTTATTTAGCATCTCAGCTCTCTACTTGTGTATTTTTCCTGGTTTTCGTTTGTTCCTTGTTCTCTCCTTTTGTTTTGCTGCCTCCTAGTATTCATTTTGTCCTATTGCTCCGCTTTTCCCAGTCCCTCCTTCCTGGTCTCAGTGTTTGTGTTTGTACTTTGTTCAGTGTGCATCCATCTTGCACTTTGGTTGTGTGTTTTGCCATCTCACACCTCTCTCCATGCCATTTATCATTGACATTAGTATCCTGTGCTTATTTCCATCTAGCACGTAGTTCTGTGTACTATGCAGTCTGGTACTTTTTGTGTGTTATTTTCCTGATATTTTCCTGTTAGTCTTTCTAGTCTTTCTGTGGTGTTCTGCTGAGGTTCTCTCCTATTCCTAGTATTCTCCTGACACAGGTACCTCAGTGAGTATCTGTTTTTTCTTTCTTGTATTGCTTACTGGGTAAGGTTCAGTACTTCTATGTTGGATTATCTGGTCTGTCCTTTCCTCTCTCTATATTTAGAGGTTTTAGTGTCTCCTGTCTTCCTAAGGGTTACCACCAGGGGTAGTGACCTGCTAAGAGGCTTCAGCTCAGCCTGTCGCTACCGTCAGAGGCTTCATAAACACCATGCTCATAGTTAGGGCTAATAGGATGGCTGGGACATACAAGGGGGCTGCAATGATGACTGGAGACATATTACGGGGCTGCAAGGATAGCAGGAGGCATAAGTGTACTGATGGTAGGGGCATACAAGGGGGTACCCAGCAGGGGTAGTGACCAGCTAAGAGCCTTCGGCTCAACCTGTCCCTACCATCAGAGACTTCATAAACACCATGCTCATAGTTAGGGCTAATAGGATGGTAGGGACATACAAGGGGGCTGGAGAATTTTAGGGAAGCGAAATTTGGATGATTGGAGCAGGAACACATACAAGGGGATGACTTTTTCACTTAAACCATTTAAAACAATGTAAATGTAAACATTTAGGCTGTGCATAGGATATTGAAATTTAAAAGTGTATTTTTATTTAGCTTTTTATGTTACTACTGTTTCAATTAGATTGAATAATATACAGAAATTATGACTTATAAGAAGTAGGTTCAAAGGGGCTACACCATGAGTTATCGCAGCGGGTGACACCAGTGGTTAGTTAGTATAGAACTTTTAAGTGTCGTAAAGAGTTGACAAAAAAATACTATCAACCTTAGTGTTGGAACAACACAGTCGTGTTGAGTTTATTTTTACCGACATTCATACAATGTCAGACTGATGTTATCAAGTGTATGACTGTTGATAAAATTATAAGTTGCATACCACACCCATCTACAAGTGTTAAGTGCATTCATGTTGTTTTGATTTTTTTCTTTTTTTACAAAAGCTTTTTTCAATTGATTTTATAGGTCCTTTAAGAGTAAAATATATCACCCATTCTATACATAATATTTCTTATAAATTATACCAGAAAATGACATTATGCTATAATTTTCCTGAAAATTGCAGAGATATAAGTATTACTGAATACTGCATTGTAACAAATATTTCTAAATATTGGAGTGTCTTAAGTGTTTCCTAATTTTGGAGAGATGCAACAAATCTTGGGGCTGGATTTACTAAGGGGCGATTTTCCAGCGATTATACAATCGCTGGATTTACTAAAGGGAAATCACCAGAAATATGTCCAAAATGCTGCCCCTTCTAAATCACTGTTTTTACCATCGCCAGAACATACAAATCACTGTATTTACTATATAGAGATTGTAAAATCTCTGCAAAGTCGCCCAAAACTTGGGCGAATAAAAAGAGGTGAGTGTGTGTTGCTTTTTGTTCAAATCAACATTCACTTAGAAAAAAAAAAATGAAACATTTAAAAAATCCTTTTAATGCAAAATAAATAATAAAAATGTAAAATACATTTTTAATAAAAAAAATACATTGCAGGGCTTGCTATTATCCCTTAGCATGCTGCAGCATATAGTACTAGAACTAAATATTTGATTTAAAATGTAAAGGGGACAATATGTATGTGGTGGCATGTCATTAACCCTTGGCATGCTGCCGTTTATGGAACTAAAGGTACACCATGTCCTGCAATACATTGGCATGTTGTGCCTTCTAGTACTATATGCCGCAGCATGCTAAGGGTTAATAGCATTCTGTTGCAGGGGGTTGTAGTATAGACATTTTTATTATTTTTTAAACATTGAAACGTTTATGATTTTATAAGGGTTAATTTGCCACGATTAAGGTTTTAAATAAACCCTTAAAAAATCGATACACATTGCTGAAGTTTTTTTAATCTACAGGAAAAATGGCCCCTGTCGGATCAGAATTAAAACATTATTACTAAAAAGAAATATAATAAACAATCTGCATAGCTAGTGAACAAAGGACCTCAAAAGTGCGGGAAAATGTGAACGCGGACTAACGCAAATATACGCGTGTGCTGTGACGCACATTCAAAATATACCTATTAATAGGCACATTAATAAACACACTTTTACACAGGACTTGTTCATATTTAATGTATAAATGAGTTCCTATTTATTAAAACTGCTTTATCTCTGCAGATGGAATAATCAAGGAATAACCGTAGAACAGCAAATGAATGTAATATTTATATCATGTTTATAGTCTCAGGGTAGATAAAATCATAACCCATATTGTTAGCTTAGTTGCTATGAGACCGCATGTTGCAGCAGTAGATTATGGGCCTTGCTAGGTTAGAGTAACAAATGTTTATGAATGTATGATATGCTGATGACCCTCCGGGAGAAGGACAATGGAAGACCCCAGGACCAATGACGAGCTAGGGATCAATGAAGGATTGAGATTTCTCCAATCAAGCGAACTTTCGGCGAACCCCTTTCATTGTGGGACATAAAAGGCATTCTTTTTGGACATTCACTCTCACTCTCCTTGAGAAGGCTTCTGGATTAAACGTCTTGCCTGCTAGCTGGTCGCGCTGCTGTTGTATCGTTTGAAGCTGTACCTTGCTGTTAACCTGTTCCCTGCCGAGTAAAAAACGCTTTTGTGGGTTGGACCGCATCTTCGTCTCTGTGGTGATTTTGGGTAACTATTGCGTATAATTGTGTACTGACACACATGGTACTTTTGGGGTACACGGACTCAACACCCCTTAGTGAATCTGAAGACTTTTTAAAAAAAACTACAGTGATGTGGGACAATTTTTTCTGCCGATTTAAAGTGTCCCTTAGTAAATCTGGCTCTTGGAGTGTTTGGGATGCATCTATTGTTACCTTAGTAGGTAAAACATCATGGATCGGTTCCAGACTTTTGCAAAGTGGGTGTTTTCCAAGTGATGTGAACAGAAAGCAAACCAACTGATCCAAAGACCTGTTTTCAAGATACACTAGCAAGTGAGAGGGGTTTATTATTACAATTTACAATAAATATGGGGATTTGGGCAGCCAAAACCTCCTTTCCAATTTAAGACTTCCACGTGAAGCAGCAGTAATATGTACTTCGTTAGTACTTGCCTTGGAAGCAGAGAAGGGCTATTATAGAGTGTCCTGGCGTTTTATGAAACTCACATTACAACATTATAGTTATGGATGTGCCCTCTTAGATTCAATAGCCCTTTACTGCAATCCCTCTGCAACCTAGTTTTTAAATAGTATCATCTTAGATTCCTTTGCAATTGCTAACAGTACATGGCAGGGGTGCCCCTTGTCACCTCTAGTCTTTGCCCTCATCATTAAACCGCTGCTTAGCTAAATTAGAAACCAACCATATACTTTACAGGCAGTTAGATGGGGAAGGAGAATTACAAAATCAGCCAAGGATGTTTAGCTGACCATGATCATTCGCCTCACATTCATGCTAAACCTATGTAAAGAGTTAGTTGATTCTGGGGCTATCTTCAGATATATAATTAACAATACAAAGTCAGAAGCATTGCCCTTTTACCTCCCCAAATTCCTCAGGAAGTTACTACGTGTAAATATAGATTTTATTTGGAGAATCGACTCTATTAAATATTTTGGTGCCAAAATTACAAGTCTATATGGCCACCTCTACAAGGCTAATTATCTCCTTATCTACCAGTTAGAGCAGGATCTGTCTTGTTGGACTAAAATATTCTTGAATAGGGAGAATAAACGTTATAAAAATTAATATTCTCCCTAGGGGTGTGGGTTTCCGCTTAGAACAGCCCTTTTTTTGAAAGAGCCATTTTCTACCATTCAGTTGCGAACTGGCTGGAAAATCGATTGTTTCTGCCTCACTGAGGAGAAGCAGTCGATCTTTCCAAGAAGGAAGATGTAGTGGTGAATAGAGCGTACCCTAACCCTCCCCTTCTTTTACACTAACCCTAAGCCTCCCCTTCCATTATTCTAACTCTCTCCTCCCCACAGGCTGACCCTCAGACTCCCCTCCCCAAAGTTTAACCCTAAGACTACCCTCCCAGTAGCCTAACCCTAAGACTTTTTTCCCTGCATCCTGACCTAAAGACTCTCTTTCCCACAGCCTAACCATAAGACTCCCTTTCCCACAGCCTAACCCCAGGACTCCCTTCCCCGCAGCCTAATCCTAAGACTACCCTCCCTGCAGTCTAACCCTAAGACTCCCCTACCCTTAGGCTAACCCTAATACTCCCAATAGACTTCCCTATAATACTTACCTCATTGCAGCAGGTTGCGGGAGTGCGACAGGTCTCTGTCGGCAATTTCCAAATGAATGAAATAGTACATATGCCAAAAAATCTATTCAGCATACTTACTCATTCATTACTAAAAGTTCATTTTCGAAATAGACATAGCCAAAAATAAGCTGCTTGTATTTTGAAAATTGAATTTTCGTTCCACAGACTGCATCCCCTCCCTTGGATCTTATACCTAATTCAGACATCGTCTGGGAATAACACATATTATAATATATGTTGGGTATATTAGAGATATGGGAATGGTACACTATATACTGTATATAGTGTATCATTACCAAAACCTAATATAAACCATGTATTATAGTATGTGTCATACCCAAAACTATAATATATCACCCATGTGCTTTATATAGTGTGCTATAGATGTGTAATATAAGGGAGATAGGAAGGAGGATGTGCAATGCATAGTAAGGGGGTTAGGGAGAGATACGTGTAATGTAAAGGGGACAGTGAGGAAGATGTGTCAATGTAAGGTCGATAGGTGGAGACCATGTGTATGGAGGGGTTGCAGGAAAGGGAAAGTGCACTGGAGATGGGGCACAAGAAGGCAGGTATGTCATTAGGTTGTGAGACCAAAAGGCAGATGTGTAACAGAGGAAGGGAAATCTGTAAAAGGAGGGAGATGTGTAATGGTGGCTATTTTAATTTTCTCTACAGACTTTCATTGCAGTAAGAATCAATGTGAGGCACGAAGAGAAGAATCCAACAATCAATATTAATTTTAGTAAAAACAACATTTCCTTTTAGCCAGCAAATGTTAGGGAACATACTCACTTAGCTTCCTGGCACACTACACTATGGGAGGATGGGACTGGGGGCACATGGGGGTCCATGCTACACCTCTGGTCACCTCTAGTTTTTGTGAGTATCTGTCAAGATTTTCTGGGAGACAAGAAAGGGGAGATATCATATAGTTGTAGTTGCAGCGATATAATATTTTAGATGCTGTTTTCTTGGTATCATGGATTATGAGCCAACCGCTTTCCACTCCTTGATTTCTTGCTTTCAATGAAGCTCATATGTTAAATTGCATGTTGTATATTGTGAAAGATATACCTTGGCTTTCCATGCATATAATCACAAAACAAAGGTATGTGACCTAAAGACATCCTGGTGCAGAAGTGAGTTCTGTCCTAAAAATAATGAAAGAGTCTCCTGACGAATAAGGTAAAATTAGTTTGAAGGTGTGTGTTATTGGAGAGTTCTACAATTTGAAAACAATGGGCCCGATACAGACCTCCGCACATTTTCTGTACACATGAAGGTCTGGAAGTCCACACATATCAGGGAAGTGCACTCCCCTCTCTCGTGCGGACTTTGGTAAAGTTACGTTTCCCATAGGGCTACCTTAATTCTCCGTGTGGATTGGCGTACGTACAGAACACTGATCGACATAAAAGTTTCAAATCCGGCCCATACTGTATAATTTAAATGGCATCCCACCCACCTTGCAGATTTTGTCCATGAGAACTGGGTGCCCCGTCCTGTTGTATGGATCTTCTTGCATTTGAAACTGCATTGCGTACACAAGGAGATCCACACATCTGTCTGGCACATACTCATTTGTAACGTTTAGGCTAACTTACCCAGATGGATATTATTGTTACTAATTATGATTCTGGCCCAATGTCACAATGGGCCTGATCCAGAGGTACGCCCGCCGTCGCTAGGACGGCGGGCGTAAGATCACAGGGGGAGTGCCAAGGTAAGTGAACGCCGATACGCTGTGCTTTAGTAAGCAGAGCGCATCGGCGTAACTCTGGATCAGGCCCAATGTAGCAATCATAGGTTTAAGAATGAATTGTTTGATCCCTTTCTAAGTATAACAAACACCATTTGCATTGCAGTAAGGACTGAGGCCTGAATCCAGACTCGACATTTAAGTTTGTTTTCCAGTCTTTGCAAGCGGAAAATGAATGCAAATGGCGAGTGCATCCCCAAAAGGCTTCCAGCACGGGTCTGGATCCTCAGGGTCCAAGCTTACTTGCTGGAATCCCTTCAGATAGCAGGACAGGGTGGCAGACATACAGCGTGTCGCCATGTTGGAAGTGGGGGTTTACTAATTGTACAGTAAATGCTTGGTGGAATTTTTCTTTTTTTTGACAGCTCAGATGGGTTTTTTGATGAGCCCTTTTGTCCTATACCACGTCACCCTCTTGGGCCAGATTCAGATTTCCATCTGACATAGTAAAATTCTCTAAATATAAGACATTTTAAAATGAGGTAATGTGTGTTCCATTGTGTGGTTTATCATTTTAACTCCAGGGTAAATTACACATCCTCTGCCATAATCCCCAATAGTTTTATAAAGATTGAGGACTGTGATGGGGTAGGAGTTAATACCCTAGAATAATCATTAGACATTGACACAGTACAGGTGACTGGCACAATACCATTTAATAGTAATCTTTACTATTCAGTACTTATTATCTATATTGAATAAGTCAGTCCTATTGAATCTCATGATAATGGGCAGCTCCTCAGTAAGACTTCTTGAAAACGCCTAATTATTCATATACACCACCTAATAATTCATCATGACATGCTGATTTTACACTTATGTTATCGTCCATCTTGCAAAACCTTGTAAATTGTTATGACTGCCATATTCAGCATGAATAGCATTTCATACTTTTATTACTGTTTAGCATACTGAAATCCATAGAAATGAATCATGAGGGTAAAAAATGAATTATATTTGTTTTGGACAAATTTCATCTATATATACAATGAACAAAAAATGGTCACTATATTCTATGTAGGAGTGTTATAATGAAAATTGCAACGTTAACCACACTTATATGTTCAACTTACCTCATATTGCCACCTATTCTTGGATTTGTATTCCTAAGAGAATGATGAGAATTTTTCTTTATTCCAGTAACCTTCCAAAGACATACAAACATCTGGAATATATATTATATTCTGACCTTTTAAGTTCTGTAAACAAGATCATCATAAATTGTTACAACAATTCTTCCAGAAAACTATAGCTATAAACTTGTTTATGTGGTGAGTTCTATCTAGTTTTGATTGGTTAGTTCAGTGTAGTCTAACCCATATCCTAGAGTGGCTGTCCTGCTATATATTCAATAGGATGGGTGCAGAAATGATAGTGTCTTTTGAATATATGAAAGATATAGGATTCAGAGTACCAACACACAGTAATTTATTAACATAATCTACATATCTTTTTCTTATGTAAAGGTCTTTCAGACCGCATTTACGCAATCTATGTAAGAAAAAGGTATGTAGATTACGTAAAAAAATGCCTACACATGCGCAGTAGTAAAAATCGCTAAACACCAGACGTATATGTTATAGGTCCGGTACTCTGAACAGTATTTTTTTTCATACGTCCGTAATTTTTCAAATATAGCTACCACGCATGCGGAGTAGCTATTTTACGCTATCTACGTAGCGTTTCGTTACGTAGATTGCGTACATGCAGTCTTTATGTTGTGGATGTGACCCCACATGTCTATTTTTTTGTAATATTGTCTATTCATGGATGATTATCATACATCTAATAAATATAATTGGCCCATTTTATTCCCTAATGAAAATACTTCTATATATCAATCCCACGTTTGCACAGTCTTATACTGCATATCTCCATAGAGGGGAAAGGTAAACAGTGCACATATGTGTGGACCTGCGAATAGGAATCCATACATATCCATTGCATGGGGATTCAGGGCTGGATTCACACCTAAGAAGCAGTCTACTTAAAAGTTAGGTACAGTGGGTGGGGGGAGTCATTTAAATGAGGGTGGTCAGGCGCGGTTTGGAATCTCCTGGCGTATTTTTCCTACTTAAGAGGGAAAATATGTAGGGAACTTAAGGTATCCTATGGCACTCGTAAGTGCCAATAGGCCTCTAAAAATGGGGCATGCTCTGGGAGTGGACCAGACAGTTAGGTGCAGATTTACACTTAAGCGTAAATCCGGTCCCCAGTCCTTTACCTTAATGATAGAGCCAAAATAGTCAAAGAACTGTACTCCTGTCATTATAAATGTCTACCAATTCCGCAAGAGCATCTGAAAATATTGCACTTATTCCTTTGCACAAAAAATCCTTAACGCACATGTTGTATAAATCTGTCAATTAAAGATAAGTACTATACACCATGTAAACAACATAGTCAAAGAAGATTAATAGTGAATCCAGTATTAAATTGTTATAGGTTTAAATCCTGTTATTAAAGTTTCCGGAGCTGTAATCACATGGGAATCCCTTCCTTTCACAATGAATAACTTTTAATGAGGAGAAAGACAGAAAACGCCCCAAAAGCAGAAAAATTTATTGCTAAATGCAAAATTTAGATGCAGCCAAAAAGCCTTAGTGACATGCTCACATGAAAAAGTGCTCATCATCCAACTTGGCACAAATCACAAAGATGAAGAATTTGGCTTTGTCTTATTGACATAGATGCCAAAGAACAATGGGCCTGTTCCAGATTTACTAATAGTAATGTAGCCTCCAAATGTGTGATTTCCAATACCCCCTGGAGGAAAGCTGGGCACTTCCCCTGCTGAATTCCTTTTACTGTACATGTGCTGAACATACAGACAGGCGTTTTCCGTATGTGACGCTTGCCTGTCCTTGCTAATTCTAGATCCGGCCCAATATTGATACTTTTTAACAGAGAATGAAGTACATAAAGTAAAAATTATTATAATTACACCTGTGGCTATTACCCATGCTTGTCTTATCTATTGGGGGAAATCTGTTTGAACAACATGAATATACTGTCCAGTCTAATTCTGCATCTAATATCTCCCCCCACTACTTGCTTCCATCTTGCCCACCTCTTTAGCTCTTCCCTTTCTTCCAGCATCTTCCTCTCATCTTGCAAACATGCTCTTGTCTCATTCATCCTTAATCTAACCTCGACCCTACCAACCTGTCCAACTACCAACCCAGTATTCTCTACAACTGTCTCACCAAGTACCTGTCTGATAAATCTCTCACAGACCATCTTCAAGTAGATTTCTGCCCCATCCACTCTAATTGTAGCAGCTTTAACAAAAGTCACTGTTGACCTCTTTTCTACTAAATCCAGTCATTAACCCTCTCCTGCTGCACTTCTTTTGCTATATTAAACTCTCTCACGCTGTCTTGTCTTGGTTCACCTCCTACTGCATCTCGTCTGCCACTTCTTCTCTGTTGCTACTCTGGGCTTCTCCTCCCCACACTTCTTGTTGGAGTCCCTCAGTGCTCCGTCCTTTGCCCCATGCTCTTTTCTTTGTACACCTTCCCACTGGGTTTACTCATCAGTTCCTATAGCCTCCAGGACCATTTCTATGTTGATGACACCTAACTCTCTTCGTCCCTCCTCTCTAAGGTGTCCAGTTACCTCTCTACCATTTCTTCCTGGAAGTCCCAGTGTATCCATAAGCTTAATATCAGTAGTGTAACTACTGTTGTTGCAGGAAGTGTGACTGATAAGGGGCCTGTGGGAGAAGAGGGTCTGAGGCAGCCACCTCAGCATTCACAGAACTTTAAGAAGGCTGTCAAAGGCTGGCATATTAAGACTCAGGAGTGCTGAGAACAGTTTAGAAATACATATGCCAGCAGCTAAGAGATGCTGTATCCAGACTTTCTTCCCCATTTAAATTGAGGATGGATGCGAAATCTTAAGGCAAGGGTCATCAGTAGAACTATGAACACTTTCATTTCATTTCTCATTTGAATTTAAAGAGACTTACGTTGAGTTTGTCTCTCTTCCACCTCCTGTTCTCTCCCTACTATCTTAAAAATTGTACATACTCTATCCTTACTTTTGCTTTAAAATGATGAAAATATCTAGCATCTGATGGAGACCATGGACCTGATCCAGAACTACGCCTTGGAGTGAATTTACGCGTGGCAGAGACGTAAATTCGCTGTTTTGTATGCACTGCGCATGCGCACCATAGAAAATACGCACATTAACGTAGCGTAATTGTGAACGTATGGGCCATTCACGTATGAGTCACGTAAATACTTACGTGTGGGCGTGACAATTTTACGTTAGTCCAAATTACGTGTGAAATACGTGAAGTAGGCGGGGGTTGTATTTAAAGTGTACAGTATGGGCGTGCTTAGCTGCGTAAATTCGTCCAGCCCATACGTATGTGTGCGTATGACTGCGGTTACGTTGGAATAAGTTAAGGTAGGGTTTGGAAAGCGTATCTTGACAAAATACGTCCGTGCAAGGGGTGTGCCGAGGGGAGTGTAGCGAATTACGCGCACGAAAATACGCTCCGCGAATAAACGTACGGCAAACGTAGTTCTGGATCTACCTCCATTGCTTTAAATCAAGATTGCAATGATAAACCTATTTACCATGAAGTAATTACAGGGCTTCAGAAAGCATCTATCAATAAGATTAAAATAGCAGCAGTAGGAACAAACCCATATCTCCTTCAGAGATTACGCTTTTTACTGTTTAATTTGGCTCTAGCTCAAACTTCTTCTTTAATACCAACTGAACCACAACCTGTTGATAATATTTGAAACATGACGTTGGGTTTAGTAGTTACAGAAGAAAAATATTTTAACACAAAAAAATGCCACATTGCTATTACACTTTTTGTTGTGTTTGCATGTGTGTGAGAGCATCATTGGAAATACTTGCTGCAGTGAATGTATCATCTACATAATTTATATTATATTGAAAGGATCTATCAAGTACATAAATGCATAAATTGCATTAACTGACCCAGTGGTCAAAGTGGAATTTTAGTAGTGGCGGTATGGACATTTAGAAGTGGTGGTATGGACATTTAGAAGTGGCGGTATGACATTTAGAAGTGGCGGTATGGACATTTAGAAGTGGCGGTATGGACATTTAGAAGTGGCGGTATGGACATTAGAAGTGGAGATTTACAGGTTTTCAATTAAATCAGTGGGAGCAGTGGCGGTATGGCATACCCCCGTATACGACCTCACTTCCAACTGATCCCAAAATTCCATTCCACTCTCTATTACACATGAATTTGGAATGTTTTTTTAGGTATCTGGAATAGCAATAGAATAATTAACTTGTTGTATACCGGCACACAATATAGCATTTGTATGTCTGTGCTTTGTTATTGGTTTTTATTTTGATGCACATGTATATTCAGGTTTAGATACTTTGGAATCTAGATATTCCATAATGCCCCACTCTTCCTATCGACTGACTGCTAACATACTTAAATGTTGCCTATGAATCATCTCATCATTCTAACCTCTCAGGTATTAGTAGAGATTCACTTGTGATTAAGAGTTCCACTGTTGACATTTTTGTCTATAAATAATGTTATCCTATTTGATGATCGCAGGTAAAAGTTTCCATGCCAAGTGGCTAAAAAGGTGGCTGTTGTGTACAGATTGCTCCCTGTGTATCAGGTCTGAAGCACATAAGCAAACACTTTCCCTTTCCCAGGGGTGGAAGCACTTTGTTTACAGCGATATGATCAGAGAATTTTGAAGCCTCCTTAACCACATTCTTTTTAGCTCCTGCAAAAGTGACCCAGAGTTCAGGTGGCAGAGTACACTGGAGTTCTCTTTGCAGGAGGAACATGACCTGAAGTTAACACTGGACTGTTTGCCTTTGAAATTTGAATGAAAAAAGACTAAAAGTTAAAAGGTTTTTTCTGTTAAAGAAGGAGAGAGAGTGATGTCAGTGTGGGGCATATGAAGAAAAGTAAGCAACATTTTACTTTAGGTGAGTACTGGTACCTCTTCCTGCAAGCAAGCACTGTCAATAAAAATATGCTGAATAACATGGATCTGAATAATAACTATCATACATCAGCAATATTTCAGGAGTCACACATTAAATACACTCCCCAATAGAAAACAGAAAGTCCAAAGCAAGCAGAAAAATGTAACTTGACAAATTATGTCTGGATTTGGTCCATAGTGTGCATTGTACAGTACTCGGTACTAAATGTATTGTATGGCGGTCACTAGGATGCAATCTATACAGTATTGTGGTCACCAAGAGGCAGTCTGTATTGTATTGTGTTCACTAGGGTGCTGTGTGTATTGTATGGCAGTCACTTGGGCAATTATTAGTCTTTTTTTATATTTCAAAAGAAAAGAAAATTAAATGTAATTTTTTTTTACATTTATAAGATATGTCTCTTGCATGTGCCTACCTTCCCTCTCACAGTAATGATATCATACCTAAAGACAGGGATCTTCATGGGCGTTGCTCTCGCCTTGGAAACTTTTTGCCTAGGATAATTTAACTACCCGGCTATACTGAACCCCCTTCCACCCTGCCCCCTTCCCCTTATTATTTTAGCCCCCTCCACTTTTATGCTTTATTCCACCCTATACTTCAAGATCTCGGGGCAGATCCAGAACAACGTCCGCGAGTGAATTTACGCTTGCCGCTAGCGTAAATTCACTCATAAGTACTTACTGCGCATGCACGGGGCAGATGTTACGCCACGTAACTCAGCGTAAGGGACTTTCACATATCAGTAGCTTATCTTCTTATGTTGGGGCGTGCCAAACATATGTCTCCTGGGAATTACACTTCGAAGGCGGGGTGACGCATTTAAATCGTACAGTATGGGCGTGCCTAGCAGCGTAAGTACGTGCAGCCATTACGGCCGTCAGGAATTACGCATGGAAAAGTTAAGGTAGGGTTTGGAATGCGTAAGACGGTAAAAGTACGTCCGACTGAGGGGAGTGCCGAGGGGAGTGCATAGTAAATACAAGTGCGTAAATACGTTACGCCTTGAAAAGGATCGGGAATATAGTTCTGGATCTACCCCCTCATGACATAAGTACTGTTCAACTTAGTTTAGCTGCCAATGTGGCTAATAACCCCATGTGGAAAGTTTCATTTATTATAGCGTACTTGACCTTGCTTGTTTGTGCCATGACTCTGCCCATTATTATACTGTATGACTTATGCTTTGCTTGTTTTGATAAATTGATGGGGGTCATTTTCAGCTCCTTCATTAAATATATATATATATCTATATCAGAGTGAAGAAGATGTAAGCCTCTACAACCACAAAGATTTATCCTTAAGTATTCAGGAGAGGAAAACCCCTGTAAAGGACATCTCTGGGGACCCATTGCTGAAAGGACCACCACAACCTCTTGGTAGAGTTAAAAAGTCAAGTAAGATAAACATACACACAAACATTATCCAATATAGTTAATTAGCTTTAGCTGCTACAACTGGTATAGTGTCCCATTCCTTTGCAAAGCTGCGCAATTTACTAAATGAGAATGATCATCAACGTTGAAAAGCACACAATTTTAGCAGCAATATCACAAACAGAAAGTTTTCCTGCTAGAGCCTCCAATAATAAAGTACACAAGCTTTTGGTCATTTTGTTAGGGGTGATCAAGCTCCAAGGACCTTATTCACAAGTAAGTAAGAACAGGATCTTGGTGTGTATTTTTAAGAATTGTTAAACTGAGCATGCCCAGATCTCAAAACTATGCACTGAAGCCTTGTACAAATGATTCCCAGATAAGAACGGCTACTTAAGACCGTAATGACATCTGCATGTGTAGCTAGAGGGGAAACACTTTTAATGCAAATAACAGCACTCGGGCTACTAATGTACAGTATGGGCGTTCCTCGAGACTTAAAGATAAGAAGATGCCCCCCAAAGATAAGAATGCCCACTATCATTCTTAAATTGACATTTGCATGGTTAACAGGGGGCATGCTTTTCTGTTTGTTCAACACACAGCTGATGTGTTATAATGAATGCATGTGTTCACTTTTATTGAATCAATTAAAAGTTCATCTATAGTTATGCTACTATTTTGTGTTTGACTTTAAATTTGAAAGATACTCAGTATTCACATTTATTTGCAGTTTGTGCATGATTTCATTGTTTGTTGTAAAAAAAATGTTAAACTTAAGTTGTCTTTTCATAATTAACTTGTAGCATGTTTGCATTGTTTGTCTGTAACCTTAAGATACAAATTTTGTTTAGGTCTAATTTATGTAGATATTTATTATTTTGCTATTTATGTTATAACAGCTTTGAACGCTGAATGGTTCTTTCATTTTCCTTCAAAAAGTATTTGTCATTTTAAAATTTTTCTACATTTTAGCATATTGCAAGTTTTACAACATTTTTTGGTAACTTTCGATTATTATAAAACAAAGAAAGCCTAAAAAATCTATCTGCTTCTTAATTGAACAATTACAGGTCTGGGTTCAGCGCTGCACTTATACCTATTTTTAGGTGCAAGTGTAGACCTGAGCAATACCATGTTGAACTGCAAGGGGAGGCAAATTTACATTGTGAAAGCAGAATTATATTTAAGAGGTGAAATTTCTTAGCTCAACTCTGTTTCATAGATTAAACATAAAGCTATTGCAGTCTTTGAGTTCTGTGTGCAAAAATAATGTATTTTCCCTGCATGTTATAAATTTAAGATTAATGAGCACCCCTCATTTTGCAAAATGGTTTAGCCGAGCTGTACACTTGCACCCGTTTTACCCTTACTCCCAAACTCTGAATCCAGGCCACTGTGTTCTTTGCTTAGCTGTGAAATATGAGAATATTAAAGATTCTAAATATATGCACTATTCTCATTTGGGAAACAAAGCCATTCCTAAATATACACATAAGGAGAAAAGAACGTACTTAGCTCCTAAGAAGCTAGGAGTATGGTTAACATTTTTCTTTAGTATTTGTGAATCAATCTTACAGATCTGGGCTGTGCGTATATATAGGAACATTCCTAAATACTTTCTTAAGTGTGAATCAGGTCCCAAGTCTTTAGACACATAAAAGGGAAATGAAACAGTGAATGTACAGTCATATGAATATTTTAAAATGTTCTTACAGCTTCCATTGCATGTTCTAGCTTATCATAATAATCACTGTCATAATAAACAAGCACAGGGGTTAGGCAAGTTCAATCCAATACACTTATAGTTGTCACAATCGCACTTTTAAGTTATATATAAATTTAATTTGCACACGTATTCGGGTTCACATTCATCTTTAAATGATCCCTTTTAAACCGTATTGACACTTAAGCAAGTGTATACTCTACGTACATATTTTTACGATCAGTTAAACTGCGCATGACCAGAACACAAATATACACACAGAAACCCTGGCCAACTGATTCACATACACGGACGTCAGAGTTAGATCTGATGCACACACCGGCACCGAACAAGTCCCACATGCGTGGCTAGAGGGGAAGACTCTTAATGCAAATGAGCTACTAATGTACAGTATGGGCGTTCCTCTAGAGTTAGGACTGATTCACAATTAGGAGTATCTTGTGGAAACTAACATACACACAGGAAAAGTTAAGGTAGCATTCCACCACTCGTAAGTTGAAGATCCGTATTGTTTGCTGTGAGGCCATGCGTCTTCTTTTATTACGTTCAGGCCACACCTGCTGCGTGTTTATAATCAATGGATGTGAATTTTTAAATTAAACAAATAAAGGCTTGTTTTTCTTGAGTTCACATTTTGTGCAAGACATCAGCCTTCTTAAGTTGCCATTATTTTGGTATATTTTGTGAAGAATATTTATTTACTTTAAATTTTGTGAACAAAAACCATTACATTTACTTATATTTAACTGTGTTGGTTATTTGTTTTGCTTTTACTTTTAAAATGTTTTTTTTTCTCCCTGCTGTACCTGATCTGGTTCAGCTGTATATAACTGCTGGTAATATTGTAAAAACGCCTCAGATATTTTCCCCGGATCAGTAATAGGTGTCCCAGTTTCTGAGCGTATTGAGATAATACATTTTGTTTTGTTTTGACCTGATTTTTTATTAAATTTGCCAATAATCTACCTGGTATATTTCCCCAGCGATGGAACCTATTTTTTGTAAAGTTAATGGATGACTGCGCCTGCTCTGTGCATAAGGTGTCATTTAAGGTCTTAATTTCTTTATAATGGTTTCTATTAGTTTCCGTATTTGCATTCTGTAGAACAGAATAAGCTTTCGTAAGTTTAGTTTTTAGAGTACGAAGCTTGGTCTGGACAGTTTTACGTGTGTTTGCCACTAATGCAATTATTTGGCCTCTCACAACCGGTTTGGAGGCAGCCCAGAATAAGTTTATATCATCAATATGTTGATTATTGTCATCCACATAGTTTAGAAAAGTGGAATCCAAACACTCTTTAAGAGAGCTACAATTATACAAATGTGTGGGGAAGCACCAATTAGCTGAGGTAATGATTGGACGCTGTAAGGTTAACTCAAACCATATAGGGGCGTGGTCCGAAATGAGGATTTTTTTTTTTCCAAATATCTTTATTAGTGTCATCGCTGCATCAATACAACATAACATACAAGGAAATACAGTTGTCAAATAACTCTTGTCACAGAAAAGGTGTCAAAAGAATCACATTTGTAGCCAGACCATAACTCACAGTATTGTTATCTCTATTGTCTGGAAACATTATCATTCTAGTGCACGGTACATTATCATGCGTCACATCCTATATACAATTCCATCCATTGTGGCTGTGCAGTGGGCGAGCCACCCAATGCCTCCCTGTCCCGAAGACACCACCCAAAGAGGCAGTCACCCAGTAATAAAGTGGCAGGATATGCGGGCTATTTAAAATATAATGGGGGGGTCGTTAACTAACTTTCTCAACTCATACCAAGTTGTATGCTGTAAAGAATCATGAATTTTTTTCTTTACTGATGGAGATAACAGATCCATATAGCACTCCCATACCTCAAAAAAGTCTTCGGTTTTACCTTCCCTGTCCAGCAACGTTTCCACCCAGTCCATTTTAAACACAAAATATAGCTTTTGTTTAAACAATTGCATGGATGGAGGACTAGCAGTGATCCACTGCTGCAAAATAGTTTTTTTGGCTACAGCACTCAAGATTGTTAATAAACGTCTAACCCCCCACGAAACTCCCTGACACGGAGGGAGAGTACCAAAGACTGCCCATTGTGCGGACAAAGGAAGGAAACTTATAAGATGTTCTTCTGAAAAATTTTTAACTTGAAGCCAAAAGTATCGAATTATGGGGCAAACCCAGAAGCAATGGAACATATCCGCTCCAGACTCCAAACATTTGGGGCATTGATCACCAACAGACAACCCAGCCCTCAACATTCGCCTTGGGGAGAAATATGCGTTATGGTATAAATTCAAGAACATTTCTTGGTATTGACTCGAGGATAGGGCTTTGCGGCAGTGGTTCATAGAGCGTAATATATCCTCGCAGGTCAGTGTTGGGAAAAAGGCCAACCACTGCGACATGCCAGTTCGTACCACTGCGTGATCCATGGGATCCCGGAGAAGTCTGTAATGCTTAGAGATATCCTTAGAACCAGAGGGCAGAAGGGACATTTTAAAATGTTTTATGCAACATATAGTGGATCATTGTATTTATAACTTCATGCATTATCTGTTTATTTTTATTGTAAAATATGTCATAATTATTCTTATTTCAAGTTGTTTTTTTAATGTTTAATTTTGTTTACATTGCTGTTTTTAGTAATAAACATTTATTTTACTTCCAAATCCTAATCAGTGCGTTTAGTTTACGTATCTTTGAATCATAAGCAATTTTAAGCTGCTAAACGCACGTCCAATTCACAACTAATAAAGTCCACACGTACCTAATAATAAGCAGGAAAGACTTACGTCCTTACGTATATTCCCGACATAGGGGGATTGGTAACTGGGCTCTTTCTTTCCTCTGAATTGGTATTGCGGACTTTTCACGTGCCTATATTTAGGTAAGTTTGCAATTTTACTCTTAACTGTGAATCAGCTCCATTGTGTGTTGGTCACAAGGATGCTCAATACTGTTCAGTATGTGTACAGAAAAAGAGAAATAGGAGTGCAACAGTATATTATCTAATTAATTATATAAAATTATCAATTTAGTCAATTTCACCAATGTGATAAAAAATACAGTAAAAATAATTCACCTTGTTCACTTTGATTATTGTGCTTTTATCATATGTGTACAGTTGGATTAGTGTGGCCTTCCTTGTGTTTGTATTCCAAACAAATACTGTGCGATCTCTGATATGTATTGTGTTCCATTATTTCATATTTCTTGTACCTATACATTTTCAAAACAAGTCCCAACATTCCAATATAATGGCCATGTATTTGATGGTATGAAGGAGGGTGGGCCAAATAGTGTCTTACCTAGGGCCCCATGAGGTAGGTCTTAATATGGCTCCATTTTCTATCATATCTTTTATTTTTCATCAATACTCAGTGGTTAGGTAGTAATGTTATGTAATCTTTTTTTATTATTCTGTCATTAATGATTTACAAAGGACCTGTAAAGCGGGAGGTGTTCTGCTTATCATTAGGAGCACAGAAGTTGTAGCTCCATTATCCTCAACCCTGCACCCCTTATAACTCTCTCCCCCCTTGCCTGTCCCATTCCCATTTTAACCCCCCACCCAGGCCCCCAGCCCAATCCTTTCCCCCCTCCCCACTCATCCAACCCTGCCAACCTCATCCACATTTTCACTCTTCCCCTTCTCCTGTGCTCTCTGAAATGCAAGATCCATCTGTAACAAGTTCCCAGCCATACATGATATGTTCGGGCCGTATTCAGACTTCCGTTTTTCACTAAAGTTCAGTGCGTATTTTTAGGATCGGATCGATTTTGCATCAACTGCGCATGCATAGTAATACGACCCTAAGTGTGGCGGAAATATACGGACCAAAGGATTAGCATAGAAATAGGCGGGGGGAGGCATTTAGGTGAGGCTAAGTGGGCTTACAGATTTAGGGCCGCAAATATCCGCAACTAAGACACATAAGGCCGGAAGCTTGTGCGGCTAGTTAGGGCAAGTCAATGCAGGTCTAACTTTAGGTCCGGCCGGAGAAAGCAAGGGGAGTGACTGTTTTTTTTGGTGGGTGTAACCTGCTCCAACCTGAGACTTATTTGCGTATATTTGCGGCCCGATCGCCAACGGAAGTCTGAATACGGCCCTTCATCTCTAACTCCTTCAATCTCCTAGTTCTCACTGAAACATGGCTCTCCCCTTCTGACACCACCTCCCCCTCTGCTCTGGCCTATGGAGGTCTTTCCTCCAGAGCCAGTGGCCGTCATGGTGGTGGCGTCGGCCTGTTCCTCTTTTCCTCCTGCACTTTCTGCACTACCCCCCTTGAGCCCTACCTCATCTTCTCTTCCTTTGTGGTCCACTCCATCCACCTTTGCTGTCCCCTAGATCTTTGCTTTGCTGTCATTTATCCACCCTGAGGTCCTTGCTCGCAATTCTTAGAGATCTTTGTTGCCTGGCTCACCCACTATCTCTCCTCTGATCTCCCTTCCATCATCTTTGGTGACGTCAACATTCCCATTGATAACGCCTCCCACTCCAGTACCTCTAAACTTCTCTCTATTTCCTCATCCTTTGGCCTGATTCAATGGACCATCTCCCCTACCCACACACACAGGACCATTCCATTGACCATGTCTTCACCCACCTCTGCACTCTGACTGACTTCTCCATCTCTTCTTTTCTTCTCTTTGACCACCAACTCCTCTCCTGCCTCCCCTCCCCCAAACCCTCACCAGACAAAATAACAGCACCCTCCTCCCTTCACCACCTCTTCTCACCCCTTACCTCTCGCTCCTGCCCCAACCAAGCCACCTCCCTCTACAATACCATCCTCTCCTTTGCCTTTGATTCTGCTTGCCCCCCCCCCTTCCTCCATTTCCCTTCGCCACTCTAGCCCCCAGTCTCCTTGTTTTCATCCAATCTCTTTGACTGCACCTTCTGTTTCCACTCTTAGCTCATTCCCCCCCCTCTCCACTCTCTGTTGGTGTCCCCCAAGGCTTTGTCCTTGGCCCGCTCCTCTTCTCCCACTGCACCTTCTTGCTGGGTAACTTCCTTCATCTCCCTTCACCACTCTAACCTTCAGCCATGGCTCTCTCAGGTCACATACTTCCTCAACCAATGCTCCCACACCGCCGAGCGCTTCTGGTGCAAATCTTGCTCCCTTGCTCGCTCCTTGTTTTCATCCAATCTCTCTGACTGCACCTTCTGTTTCCACTCTGAGCTCATTCCCCCCATCTCCACTCTCTGTTGTTGTCCCCCAGGGATTGGTTCTTGGTCCGCTCCTCTTCTCTCACTGCACCTTCTTGCTGCGTAACCTCATCAGCACCTTGGGTTTCAACCACCACCTCTATGCTGATGACACCCAAACTTACCTCTCCTCCCTTGACCTCAACCCCTCTCTTCTGTCTAAGATTTCTGAGTGCCTTGCATCCCTATCCACATGGATGGCCAAGCTGAATATGGACAAAACAGAAATCATTGTTTTTCGTCCCCCTAGGATTTCCTCCCCCGATCACCATAACCATCTGTTTCCTCCTCCCCTCAAGTTTGCTGCCTAGGTGCCATTCTCACTTTCCTTTATAACTCACATCCATAACCTTTCTCATTCTTGCCGTTTCCACCTGCGCAATATTGCAAGCATCCGTCCCTTCCTCACCAATAAAGCCACCAATACTCTCATTCACTCTCTAGTCATATCACGTCTCAACTACTGTAACCTACTCCTTGTTGGTCTCCCGCTCACCCATATTGCCCCCCTTCAATTTTTACTCAATGCTGCTTTATGACTCATCTTCCTCTCACACCACTCTACCTCGGCCTCTCCTTTATGTCCTGTCCGCTTCAGACCTCTCTTTAAACTCCTTACCCTCACCTTTAAGGCCATCTCCTCATTCACTGCTCCCTACCTCTCTTCCCTTATCTCCATGCACACCCCTTCCTGCCCTTTCTGTTTTGATGACCTCCCTACTGATCACCACATCTCATGCCCATGTCCAGGACTTCTCCCATGCTGCACCTCTGCACTGGAATGACCTCCCTTCTTCAGTCACACTCTCCCTCTCATTGCGTCCTACATCTATCCCCTTTTTTCCTTCCTTCCCCCTCTGCCCCACTCACACCAGCAATCCACTGCCTTCCCCCTCCTTATATCTTGTGTAAGATACTGTATTAGCTCACATGAGCAGGGCCCTCTATCTTAGTGTTGTTCCCTCCTCCACCACTCCCACCTCACTTCATACTCTCTTATCCCCCGCTGCTACCCTTTTACCCCGTCCCCACCTGTGGCTCCCTCTGTACCTCTCACTGCGCTCTATCCCCTCCTCCCTGATCTGCCAAGCTTGACACCTCGCATTTTGCCTTGCTGTCTGTGCTTGCTTCAATTTATTTTTATTTTTGTGATATTTTTGTTTTTATATGGCATATTATTATGTACAATGCTGTCCATCCCTACACTGTATGTCTGCACTGTATTTTGTTGTTGTGTTTTGTACGGCGCTGCGAACACCTTGTGGCGCCTTATAAATAATTGATAATAACAATAATAATTATTATTATTAATAATAATAATAATATAAAATTCATAGTGTTTTTTGGGCCTCACATTCAGAATAACATGTACACAAGCAGATGCCTCCTTTTTAACTGTTCAACTACAATTCTTCTTACTATCAGACCACCTTGTACACTGTTATGTTGTGTAGTAAAGTAATGAAAATCAATCAGCAGATGTTGCTATGAGAAAATGATACGTCTGACACCAACAATAGACTTCAGAATGCCAAGATGTCATTAACAAGTGATAGCAGTAGCTGAGTTTTGAACTGTTGAACTACAATTTTACATGAAAATGAAAAGGGATATTTTCCCAGACATAAAACAAATGTTTTCCATGTGTTTTTTTCCACCAATACAAGTTCTCATTATATAATTTTTAAATCTCAAAGTGAGGCAATTGTGGACTTTTATTTGTACTGTAAGCCATACTTACTATTGATATTTACAGCAATCATTAATTTATTTGGATTTGAAGCATAGACAAAAGCTTTGAAGTCACAGCGGAACAAATGATGAGTAGTAACCCAATGGGGATAATCATTTTACATAGGGATATTTTCATTATGTCAATTGTATTTTTAGGATAAAAGCCAAACATAACAAAGAAAGACTTCTCCAAACATTTCAAAAGCTTGGGAATTTATGACCTCATCTTGTAAGAGTGAATCCTGTGAAATCTCCTGATGTAGTATGTATTAGGTAATAAGCAAACACACTGAGAAAAATAGCATCACTAGCTAAACAAAATACAGTTACAAACACATTGAAAGTCTAGCTTTTAACAATAGAAAAGACATTCACTAACTGTTATTGGAACCAGGTAGAATGCTTTACATTGTTCCTTGTTGAAAGCTCAAATGAACAACCCCTATTAAATGTAATTTAACTTACTCATTTCCCAAATAAGTATACTGCCGGTAATATAAATAAAGACTTATTTCATGCTCATTTAGATTTGGATTGTTATTGGCTGACATAACTGTTAAAGGACACATTAAACATTCCTCTAAAAATAAAAGGAAAGAAAAAAGAATTAAAATTTATATTTTAATAATAATACAAAATTAAATGTGTGATGCAATAAGCACAAATCCACAATCCATAGATCCATTTTTAAGAAGCAAATCACCCTTTGAATTGTTATTGTGATTATCCTGGGTTGCCGATTCTCCCAGAATATCTGGTAGACACGCAAAATTCGGGCAGGCAAATCGCCCGCAGAGGACTTGAGGCCGTGGTTTCATGCAAACTACAGCCTCAAATCTCGCCCAAATCCCAGCCTTGCAACACTACCATTAATAGTATTACTAGGGACTGGGTGGGTGATGACACAATTATCAATATGCACATAATTAAGCCCC
>WWET01000043.1:573107-591770 GCA_011038615.1 Limnodynastes dumerilii | reverse complement strand
CATTAACACACACACACACACACACACACACACCATGCATGCATGTTTATCACACACACACACACACACACACACACACCATGCATGCATAATATTACAAAATGCATAATATCACACACCATACATGCATAATATCACACACATCATGCATGCATACATAATATCACACAACATGCGTAATATCACACACACCAGTCATGCATAATATCACACAACATGCATAATATCACACACACCATGCATGTATAATATCACACAACATGCATAATATCACACACACCATGCATGCATAACACACACACACACACACATACAAACACACTTACTTTTTAGCAGAGCTGTGCACACTGCAGACGCTGAGGTGGACTGGAAGGAGGACATGGGGCGGTGCATAGTTGCAGCAGCCAATGAGGGAGTATCACAATGATCTCAGCTAGTCCCTGATTGGTCAACCTGTCAGGCACTGTGGAAATCTTTGAGAATCTCTCTGCGGAGCAGCAGGAGATTCATCAGCTTGCGTTCATCCTCTCCTGGTGCTCTGGGCAGTGGCACCGCTTGCACCACCCTAGTTACGGCACTGGTGTCCTGGGCAGGACAGAGACTAGGCCCGGCTGTCCCCCCCTGATGGCGGCCCTAGCCACAGGGCTACCTTTCTTAAGAAGGAAACTTTGCAGGAACAGTGCTTCTCCCCACCTCCCTCTCCCACTTCTGCCTAAACACTCCCAGGGGCGGCATTACGCCACCTCTTTCTAAGTAAACTACTCCATGCAGTCTTTAAAGACTGCACAGAGACAATCTATGTACCTAACTGATAAGTAGATTTCATAAATGACCTACAACGCATGCCCGGTGGCTCATTTCGTAAAAAAATACGCAGCTAAGAAGCAGAAGCTAATGTGTACAAATCTAATGAAAAGGTTAAGAAGGGCCCTGTCTGAAGGAGTGGTAATGGTTATACGTAGGTGCAAACACAGAGATACTTGGATAATGAGGACCAGCGCTTGCAGATCAATATAAATCTGTGCCTTGGGCATTGCATAAAAAATTCTAAATCTGGATCCAGCAATAAAATATAAATCAATGTAATGAAAATCAGACTGCTACAGTGAGTAAAAGTATATTAAATGAAGGAAGCTATGGAAGAGTGACAGGATGCTTCAACATTTGGGAAAAGAAAAACATCTAAAAAAGTGCCAGTGAGTCACTTACAACCATTTTGGGGTATATCCAGTAGAGATTACTGTAACGGGAAATTACTATAACCAATCTGAAAGCAAACACAACCAGGCTCATGATCAAAGTACTTTCCATGTGAAAATAACTGTATGTGGGATACATGAAAGAGAAACTGATACACCAGGAAGAGCTTCCCACAACAAAGTTTTCAGCATAGATCAATTGATATCAAATGTTATAGGCACTAGTATAAATAGTACAATGATTTTTCCCACAGTTTGTTGTAATGTTTGATTCATTGGTTTTATTGGGCCGTATTCAGAGAATACAGGGAGTTCCGTGCATATTTTTAGAATCGGATCAACTGCGCATGTGTAGTAACTTTATTTACGTAAGTTACGTTGAATATACGCTCGTTTGTGCTTTAGACGTGAGCATGTGAATCGCACTTGGGTACATATGTGCAGATGGGCTGCATAGAAATCCGTATTTGCAAATTTACATAAGAGTGGGTGGAGGAGGCATTTAAATGAAAGCATGGAGGCGCGGTTATAAAGAATCGCTCAGATGGAGAACATATACGCTCATAAGTACACACGGAAAGAACAGAGTGGTCCAAGCACTCGTCAGTAAACGACCGCACGTCCGGGAGAGGGGGGTGTCGGGGGTGTTGGTGGCTGTTTCCTTGCTCCGGCCGTGCGTATAATTGCGTCCATAAAAAAACAGATCTCGGAATACGGTCCATTATCATTATTAAATGATGATACTGGTAGATTAGTCTGCATATTCTTGTTGGCAGGTTGTGTTTCTGTTCCTTAGGCTGTCTGATTGGTATTGTATTAATGCATATACTGTACACATACCACACTGCCTCTTCTATGGATTAGACTCTATATTCCCAATATAATAAGGTTTTATTTCATATAGATCACGGTAATTGGGAAGGGGGGTATAAAATAAATGAATATATAGGAGGATAATATAAAACACAGTTAAGGAGGAATATGGAGCTTATTATAGGTCATAAAGAACTGTATTATTAGGGAACACAAATAAGGGAACAGAAAGAGCTTTTTAATGGGGCATAAACTCTAAATATGCCTCATTAGAAAACTCTTTATTTCTCCTCAAATTTTTCTCCATATAAGACCAGATTCACACCTAAGAAGCAGTCACTTTATAGGTCTATATCTTTAGTATCTTTAGTAAAAGACCTACTACGCATGCGTATTGGCATGCACTCCCCTGACACTCCACCTGTGGCTACCCTAACTTCAGCCGGCGTAAAAAAGTGTAATTACGTCGGCCACAGCAGCGTAACTGGCCTAACCCGCCCTCTCCCCCTCATTTACTTACCTTCCCCCGCCTTCCTTCCGTAACGGTTGCGTAGTTACGGCGAAGAACGCCCCCCTCGCCGTAACTACGCAACAGTTAGGGACGCCTGATCCTTAGGAATGGGTTTTCCTAACTACGCCGGCTGGCGTTACTCTGGATCAGGCCTATTGAGTACAAATGATCAAATATAACAAACGTCTTTATTTCCAGTCATATGATTTATGTAATATAGAACATTAATATCGGGGAAATATAGAGCTCTAATATGGAATGTAATAAAAAGCTTCATTGTGGGGCAAACAAACATTATTATCATCAACGTTTAATCGGGAATAAATGGCCTTATTATGAGGAAAATAATCTATATGACCCATAAAAAAACATTGGGCTGAATCTAGATCTGGACGCAATTAGTACGCAAAATACGTGACGTATCTACATGACATATTTGTAATGCATTTACTCCTTATCCACATTCGCCCACAATGGTGGGGATGGACTCAGCTACGTCTCAATAGCAGCCAGCGGCCCTCAGTGGAGAATCCCATAGTATAGAAAAGGACAAGGAGGCCAGAAGATTATGACAGACGCCCTCACCAATAGTCTAGGATACAGGCCAGAAGCACAAAGGAGTACAACTGTAGTACGAGAAGTACAGAAATACCCAGGCGATGCAGGTAAGTAACAAGCATAAATACAGTTGGTATGAGTACAGGCAGACTGTCATTAACATAATGGTGCAGGAGGAAAGCACCAAAAGCAAAGTACACAGAGGAACAAAAGTACCAACAGGCAGACTGGTTAAACTGATAGGTGGTGGTAATCAGAGTAGTGCAGATTGCAGCACAAAACACAGCGCAGCACAAGAGTGCACAGGTAACAAACTGACAGACCAACAAACAGGGACACTAAAGCTCCATACACACTACAGTTGTTTAAACGATGGACGACATGGTATGAGGACAGGCAGACTGTCATTAACATAATGGTGCAGGAGGAAAGCACCAAAAGCAAAGTACACAGAGGAACAAAAGTACCAACAGGCAGACTGGTTAAACTGACAGGTGGTGGTAATCAGAGTAGTGCAGATTGCAGCAAAAAACACAGCGCAGCACAAGAGAGCACAGGTAACAAACTGACAGACCAACAAACAGGGACACTGAAGCTCCATACACACTACAGTTGTTTAAACGATGGACGACAATACAGAACATTTTTATTGCCAATCAGGCTGCATACACACTACAAACGACGGTTGAGCCTTCAGTACTGAATGGCTTGATCGTTTAAATGAAACTTTTTAAAAGATGCGATCAAACAATTTTCTGTACTTTGCAACGATCAGGCATGATCATCAGACAGAGGTACAAGCTTAAGGAAACAATAAACAAGACAGAGAGGTAGCACTCATAAATCACTAGATCAAAACTGATATCGTTCAGGAGCATGGACAGGAACACTAGAAACTCAAAGCTCAATAGCTAATAGCTATTTAAGGGGAGAGCCACATCCCCTTTGGCTGCTGAACAAACACAGTCAAATTATCAGCTATGGCATCCCAGCTGCTATGTAATTAGCTAGGATCCTTAGCAAAAAAAAGAACGCTGCAGGGGAAACAAGGACCAGAGTACCCTGCTACAGAGCAATGATAACAATACATGCTGCTGCCACTCAGGTTTGCGGCCGGACAGGTGGCACTCAGGTTGGGGGCCTCAGGCTGGGCAGCAATACGATAAGGGTCTGAAGACTGGGAAGTCTGGCTCTTTGACTCATGGAGTTCTGCTACAGATGAGGTCACAGAGGCACATGCCCCAACAATTGGGGCATTCGCCCTCTCACTGGGTTCTGGAGTAGATACTTCAATTATGGTAAGTGGGGTATGCACCCCGACATTTGAGACGTAATGGCACTGAGGACCGGCAGCGGATAGTGAAGGGCATAGAAGCTTCTCACTAGCTAAACTGACAGGTGGTGGTAATCAGAATAGTGCAGATTGCAGCACAAAACACAGCACAGCACAAGTGAACACAGATAACAAGCAGATAGACCAACAAACAGGGGCACTTACTTAGCTCATACATGCAGGAGGCAGAGGTACAGAGATAAGGGAACAATAAACAAGATGGAGGGGTAGCATTCATAAATCACTAGATCAGAGCTGATATCGAAACAGGAGCATGGACAGGAACACTAGAAACTAGAAGCTATGACCGGCAAGGAGGCTTTCAGCTGACAGCTATTTAAGGGGAGAGCCACATCCCCATTGGCTGCTGAGCACAAACAGCCAAATCCTCAGCTAGGGCATCCCAGCTGCTTAGTAATCAGCTAGGATCAGTAGAAAAAGGAATGCTGCAGGGGAACAAGGACCAGAGTACTCTACTACAGAACAATAATAACATTATACACTGCTGCCATACTGCAGTGTGTAACACACACAATAACATAAATACATCAAAAGTTGCACTGAAAATACACAATTTATTTGGCTAGCATGTAATTACATCAAAATACCTAAATACGGTAGTTGTCGTAGCTGTACTTCAGGATCATGCTCATATGTGTTTCAACGCTTATTGGAAATTCCGTACACTTCTGGATTTCATTAGTCATAAACTTTTCAGTATAACACCAAAAACAGCAAAAATACTTATTAAATAATAGAAAAAAGACATTTTATTTGACATGCACAGACACAGCCATTAGCATTTGTAGTGGCATTTGTGTGGCCTTTGCCAAAATTACAAAAAGGCAGCATGGATTTGTAACATGAATAATAAAAGACATCTATCAGCTTTTTTTCTTAGTTTTATAGTGATTTTTAATAACTGGGCCAGATCCAGACCCACACACGCTTTACGTCTGTGCATGCACCAATGTTACTTGTCAGGGGACAAAATGACGAGTGTAAGTCCCCTGAATCTATTAGTTTGGATCCAGTCCTTTATTTTGTGCAATATAAAATTAATCAATTATGTGGTTATGCTTGAGAGTTTTGTATGTAAATATGTTAAAAATGAGGTCATTAAAAATCAAACCTTCATTAATCTTAAAAATGCACTGGTCAACTAAATGAAACAAAAATTTAGCAAACATTATTTCACATTTATTAGGTATAATAAAACATGGGGGTTGATATTTTACATATACTAGTACATGGAAGTGTTTAAACAATACACACGTGTTTTGGATCTGAGCATACGCATTTGAAAATCGCGTAAAAATACGTCACACCAGCTGATGAACACTCAGATCTAGATCGGGGCCATTGTGTTCACATTTTTAAACATAATAGACATTATTTCCCACATTCAGTAATAGGTTTTTATTTGCTATAGATCCCTATAATGGGGGGAAATAAAAATGCTTATTATGGTTGATAACTGAAACACAATTATTGAATAAAGAAAACGCTTTATTATGGGGCATATAGAGCCTTGTTATGAGGGATAATTCCATAACAATTAAGAAGAAATAAATGGCTTCATTATGGGGCCTGCAGACACGGACACAGACATTGCCTGGCCCACTACTTCAGAACATAACAAGCACCACTGACCCAGGCAATGTCTCTTTCATGCTCCTTTTCTTATACTTATTCCTATCTCCCCTTGTAACAATCCATTCAGATGCAAAGGACATCAGACCAAAAATGGTGAATGACATTGAATAGCAAAAAAAAACAAAAAAAGAAACTGAGAAATACGTGATCAGTTCCATTTAGTACATTTGCAATGTAGATAGTTATCACCTTTTTAAAAGATGTTATATTATACTATATTTGTAACCTCTGTAAACCTGATAAGGGAAATTGGTAGCTGTGCCATACAAAATAGTTAAATATTAGCCAATATACTAATATACTTTACTATTAGTAAAACAAATAACAGGATTGTATCAAAGAGAAACAATGTTAAAGAAAACATTAGAAATGGCATTATCTCATTTTAATTTGTACACGACCTTGAATTTGCAAACAATATAAGAACTACAGAGTATACATTAAAAGGAGATGCCTTATCGTTAAGCTTGTTATGAAATACTTTCTAAGGGGGTACAATTTGGGATTGTCAGGTGATCATTAATTCAAAGACGTGGTGTATAAATGGTTGAATGAGACTAGCCCCGATAATTTAGGATCTCAGCATTTTTTGTGATATTGGCCATTACATCTGTAGAAAAGCAAGCCTGAGCAAAATCCCACATTCTCACCAGAGATACAATTCACAATCAACATTTAAATGAAACATATACAGCAGGTTATTGCTCTCATTAGTAATTATAAAACATTCAGTGTTCTGTTTTCTGCCAGTAAAACTCACCCTTTCATGGGCCCCAAAGATCAGTAAAGAATGCTGAAAATGTTACCATATAAATGTCTGACCTACCCACTGGCTGTTGGACAAAGCAAATGTGAATGAGCTGGACAGCAATTAGCTTTTGTCTAGTTGATGGCGTTACTGGCTGACAGAAAGGCTACTATATTTTAAATATGTCTTAAGTCTGTTTACATTTATGATCCTACAGACTCTTTTGGATATTGGGAACTGGTTTGATGACATGTTATGTCACTGAGTAAATATCAACATGTCATGGTAACCATTCTTTTGAATCCTTTTATGTTGTTGCAGTTAAAGAGTAAAACACTTATAATCCAAGTGAAAAACAGAGAGAGCCATAACTCATCTCATATATCCAGAAACCAGGAAACATATGTGCATTTTCCAAAGAATTATGTTGGTTGGCATTGTGATTGTATTCTTTTATTTTATATATAATATAATATTATTTTATTTTTCATTTTTAAGCATAATTTTTTTATTTGAATACATTCGACATTCAGGTGAGGACTGTGATGAGGGGCAGATACCAAAACAGAGCGGAAGTAGACCCCACCAGGCCCCAGAGCAAGGGTGCTGGCAGAAAACCGGATGGTGAGGTGCATCTGCCATAGGTGTAGTGTAGTGGCTGTTTTGTAAACCTCTCTGGGTTAGGGCTGGGAATCATATGAGGTTTCACTGGAACTATTGTTTCTTCACCATCGCTAGCATTCTAACCCGATGTTTTCCTGGTATTTCAGATGGTTTTTTTTGGGTGAAACAGTGTTCCAGCTCTGATTGCTGCCAGCTGCACTCACTGCTTTGAGCTGCCGGCTGGCTCTCAATATGTCCTGTCTCCGTGTCACAACAACTTGAGAGACTGACATAATATCCACTTACCCACATAGGGGGAATTCAATTGAGTGCAATGTGCCTCCGGAACAGAAAATTGCACAATTTACATTGCAGATTTTATTTCGCACACCATAGAGGTGTGTATTAAAATCTGCACATTTCAGCTACCATAATAGATGGGAATAAGTGCACTTTGTGCTTATTCCTGTCTTCGCGCTTAATTGAATCCCCCGTAAGAGTCCTTAAGGACGGTTTTGTAAGGCTGGCAAAATTTAAAAGTAAAACAAAGACCAGGATTAGAGGAAGCTACACTTGAAAGTAATATTACTGCAGACTTCAAATGAGAGGATTTCAGGACCAATTTGCAAGTGCAGAATTCTCAATAGTATACTCCAATATTGCAAAAGATAATAAAAAAAAACCACACAGTTTCAAAGTATGTTGTACTGTATGTACAGTTTTTAATTTCATTTTATAAGTTTTGCTATAGGTGCAAATTGTGTTTTTCCTTTCTTCAACAAAAAGTTAACGTGTTTTATTGATAAGTACAATATCAGAAGTTTATAAGTGTACATTGGTTAACATTGGTTCCAGAACCAATGTTTAAGACTAAACAATATTTTGTTACCAATGTTAAAAACTACCCATGTTTTCTTTAAGTGTCCCATCCCTATTCTGGATATAACTTATTGGCATCTGGTCTGGTAAGTTATTTATCAACAGTGCAATAATTACGCCACTATGCTGAACAAAGGTCACCATTTACATACAGGTTTCACAGTGGCTGGGGATTACAGACTTTTAAGGCTTGATCCAGACCAGGGGTTTATCAATGAGTCCAGCGCCCCTATTCTTCATTTTCAGGTCACTCCTCCCTATGCGGAGGCCAACTGGTGACTGGGAGGCGTTATGCAGTTCATCTCCCAGTCAGCCTGCATGCGTTATAACAGCTTCCGCCATCCAGTCTTTAGGCAGATGTTAGGCAGATGTCAGTAATTGACATCTTCTCCTAAGCACACTATCGCAGCTGCCATCCGACACAGTGGGATAGATCCAGACCTACGTTCATGGTACGTTTGTTAGCGTAGCGTATTCAGGGGTGTATCTATGGGACCAGCGCCCCTGGCTAAGTAAGGGACTGGCGCCACCCCCCCACCCCCATCCCCCTGCATTTTTCCTGCATACTTATACTTTTATCATGTGCCTCCAAATATCCCCATCAAGTGTCTCCAGCCCCCCAATAGCCCCATCATGTGTCTCCAGCCCCCCCCAAGTACCCCCATCATGTGCCATCAGTCTCCGCCCCTCTCGTATCCCCATCATGGGTCTCCAGCCTCCTCCCCCAGTATTCTCATCATGTGTCTCCAACTCCCTCCCTCCAGTACACCCATCATGTGCCACTGGACCCCCCCTTTGGCTGGCGCCTCTGGTCGGTGACATCCTGGCCAAGGGGTAGACACGCCTCTGATCCAGACTCAAAACTTACCAAATAATTTTATGAGGGATCCAGAAAGGAATGTACCAGTAGCTCTGGACCCATAAACAAGAACAACATAATTGGTAATTATTCCTGAGTATCAGAGAGACTCCCTAAAGAGTGGGCAATCTCCCTGTCTCCCTGAAGTGTATTACAATCTCCCTGATGCTGATTTAGTTCCAGAAGTCATTCAATGTAATGACAGAATTAAATAATTATGTCCTATCTTGACGTCCATGTAAATGAATATGGTTATTTTCACAGAGGTCAAGATGTAATCAAAGACTGTGAGTTAGCTAAGCCAAAATTAATTTGATAATAGCGACAAAAATGAAAAATACACTTTGGTCTCTGGTTAATCATCTACTTTTAGATGAAGCAGTCAGCAGATTATATTCACAATTAGTACTAGAACTATTTATTCACTAACAATTTAACAATCAATGAATATCAATTGTGCCATTTTAAGAAATAGTTTTTCAGTCAATGCTGGACACACCCATGGGTGGAGCTATACATATTTTTGGCAGTGTAGGACACACCCTTGAGTGGAGCACCTGGATAGGCCTATCAAACGTGCCTGATACTCATTTTTAAAACTTTGCAACAATAAAATACAGGCTAGAAAACAGCAAGCACAATGCAGACACATCCCCATAAAGCCCCTTTTTGTCATTAAGTGTAAAATGCCATTTAGATATTTATTCTCCTATAATATCTGAGACACTCTGCAAGCATTGGGGCTGGGGCTGGACAGAGTAAACCAGAACTAAATTTAAGAACAAGGCCTAGTTGTCCTTTCCATAAACCCAGTCATTCTAATTAAAATAAGGCAAAACAACATAACAGATATGAAGAATGAGAGACAGCTACATTAGAAGATAAATGTTGGCAGTTCAGTTTAGTCCTGTATGAATGGGAACTTGGTTTGAATCCTGTAATGTCTGGGCTGCTCTATAAGAGACAATTCTGTTATTAATGTTTGTCTATTTAACCTCTATTATTTCCAGACGGGTGCACAGCAAGTCTTTGCCCTTCCTGACACTGAACTAAGCAGGAAAATCAATCTACAACATGCAAAATACAGCAACTACAGCTGAGCAAAAAGGGCTCTATACAGTAGATATAAAAACTCTACAGGCACTTACTGACATTGGCCCAGATCCAGAACAACGCTTGTGAGCGAATTTACGCATGGCGGAGATGTAAAATCGCCTTTTCGTAAGTACTGCGCATGCGCACCATAAAAAATACACACAGTAACGTAGCGTAATTATGAACGTATGGGCCATTCACGTATGTGTCACGTAAATACTTACATGTGTGCGTGCCAATTTTACGTGAGTCCAAAATCCGCCTGAAATACGTTAAGTAGGCGAGGGTTTGTATTTAAAGTGTACAGTATGCGCGTTCTTAGCTGCGTAAATTCGTGTTGCCCATACGTACGTGTGCGTATCACTGCAGTTACGTTGGCAAAAGTTAAGGTAGGGTTTGGAAAGCATATCTTGACAAAATACGTACGTTCAAGGGGTGTGCCGAGGGGAGGACAAAATACGTGCGTTCAAGGGGTGTGCCGAGGGGAGTGTATAGAATATACGCACACGAAAATACGCTACGCGAATAAACGTACGGCAAACGTAGTTCTGGATCTACCCCATTGTAAAATTTTGTAAAACTTGAAGCCAACAAAATTCATTCAAATAGCACATTTTTAGGAAACGGAGAATAGAAGTGTGTCTTTCTTCACATAAAAACTTTAGCGAATCAACATTTGCTTTTATTTATTAAAGGGCATTCTATCATATAAGTGTCTATGAGCTTTAAATAACTACATATTTACAGCTTTGATCTTCCTTTTTTTAATGAAGGTTCAGTCGTAACGTGAAATCTATTTGACAGATACTAGAAATAGACACACAGTTGTACACTAGATTTACTAATTTTCCCACAAAAAAATTTAAGATGTTGCACATAGTAACCAATCAGATTCTAGCTGACATTCTCTAGTATGAAATATGAAAGTGAGAACTAGAATCCTAATTGGTTGCTATGGGCAACAAGTTTAGTAAATCTAACCCTAAATTAGTTTCTTATGGAATCACAATATGAGCATGGTGCAACTTATAAAACTAAGCAGTATGGCAATAGTGAATTGCATACAATGTTTCATATAATTGTCAATGTAACAAATTCAGGGGTGTAACGAGTGGAGTTATTAAAGCGATATACAGACATAAAACACATCCCATTGAGTTGCTAAGGCAAACAGTAAACACGGATCACAATGGATAAGAAGTGCTTTTTTTTGTAAGAAAAATGGTGCAGGAACTCACATCAACTCACGCTCGACAACACAACCAATTACAAGCCGAGCAGCATAACAAGCCTAGTAATGCCATCACAACCAGCGCGGATGAAGTATGCATGCACCAGACTCCACACACAAGCAGCCGCGTGCACCATTTTAATGATTTTGCCACCAAAACTTTTAAAACTTTTAAAACTTGGAAAATCCTTTGAAAAGTGTGCATTCTATGACAAAAAAAGCACTGTGGATAAGTATGACAGTCCACCGTCATGAAAACATGACTGGCCCAGGCACTTCATATATGTCTAGGCAACAAGGGAACACTTTAAACAGAATCCATCCAAACACATGTGCCTGACATGAGCATTCATGTTTCATACCGGGTAGTCTGGTGAAAAGATTTGTGAATATTGCTTCTGTGAATGGCTTCTCAGAATAATCTTTTACATAGAGAAGCCTCCAACCAATCTATGTGAAAAACAAAAAAGTGTTAAACAAAATAATGTAATGGTTGGGGGCTCCTTATGGATTAATTTATGAAGAATACTTTCTCTAGTTACTGCTAAATCAGTTATAATGTCTTCACTTTTTAGAGCACTATAAGATAAAAAGCTGGACTTAACTCCAAAAAGTTTTAATAATGGGGTATTAAGAAAAGCAATGGTAGAGTGATGCTGCAGGCTCATTACATTTTGGGCATTAGTCAGAAGTTATTATTCCAGCTGCACAGCTTCTGTTTGACAAGAAAAACCTCTATGGAAGATATTTAAGAACATCTGTGCTCGCCTTAAGCAGTGAGCAAGTGAAATGTAAGGTTTTGAAAAGCTGTTCTATAATTATCTAAGGAAAAACTTCCGAGCAGCTAGAGACACCTGCTTAAGTTTTACTATAAAGTGTCCTAAAATGTCTAGAGATTTATTTATTTATTTACAGGTTTTTATATAGCGCCATCAGATTACATAGAGCTTTACAATTTTAACAATCATTATAACAGGACTGGGTGGTAACAGACAGACTGGGTGGGTAAGAGGGCCCTGCCACAGGCTTACACTCTATAGGATATTAGGGATTGATACACAAGGGAAAGTGCTATATAATCACACAACGGACCAGCCAGCTTGCATGCTAAATTAGGGGAATTTTAGCATAGAATGAAAGAGAACAAGTTTGGTTTAATCATGAAATGAAGGCCATATAATAAAGTTGTTGTAATTAGTGTAGACAAATGTTAAGGAGGTTGTGTCATTTGGTATGCTTGTCTGAAGAGGTGAGTTTTGAGGGAGTGCTTGAAGGTTTGGAGAGTAGAGGATAGTCTTAGTGGGTGAGGAAGGTTATTCCAGAGAGTGGGTACAGCCCGGGAGAAGTCCTGTAACTGGGACTCAGAACATTTGTTTAGTGTGGAGGAGAGCTGTATGTCCTGAGAGGATCTTAGAGCACAAGCTGGGATATATCTTGAGATGAGTGAGGATATGTACGCAGGTGCAGTCATATTGATGGCCTTGTAGGTTAGCAAAAGGATCTTGTATTTGATTCTGTAAAATACAGGTAACCAATGTAGAGACTGACAGAGTGGAGAAGCTCTTGAGGAGCGTTTGGCAAGGAAAATCATTCTAGCTGCTGCATGTAATATAGACTGTGGGAGTCCAATAAGGAGAGCGTTACAATAATCAATGCGGGAGATGATGCATGAACAAGAGTTTTTGTAGTGTCTTGTGTGAGATATTTTCATATTCTGGAAATGTTTTTTAGATGTATGTAACAGGATTTAGAGACAGATTGTATGTGGGGAACAAAGGACAGTTCAAAGTGAAGGGTAACAACTAAGCATCGAGCTTTAAGAGTAGGGATTATTTCAGTGTTCTCGACAGAGATAGACAGGCCAGGTGAGTAGTATTCGCAGGTGGAAATATTATTAGTTCAGTTTTAGATAGATTAAGTTTGAGATGACGGGACAACATACAAGAAGAAATGGCAGAGAGGCAATCAGTGACACAGTAGGTGAGAGATCAGGAGTGGATAGGTAGATTTGCGTATCATCTGCATAAAGATGATACTGAAATTCAAATTACGGTAACCAACAGATAGAGGAAGAGCAGGGGATGCGGATCCAGAAAAGCGAACACTGAAAGAGCGATTAGATAAATAGAATTTGAACCAGGAAAGAGTTGTGTCCCAAATACATAGCGATTGTAAAATTTGTATGAGAGTGGTCAACAGTATCAAAAGCAGCAGAAAGATCCAGTAGTATTAGTAGAGAGTAGTGTCCTTTAGATTTCGCAGTGATTAAGTCATTGACCACCTTGGTCAGTGCAGTTTCTGTGGAGTGTCGGGAACGAAAACCTGACTGAAGAGGATCCAGAAGATTGTGTGAGGGGAGGAAGTGAGAGAGGTGAGTGTAGGCAAGTCTTTCAAGAAGCTTTGCAGGGCATGGGAGTTGGGAAATGGGACGATAATTTGAGGGAGAGTTGGGGTCAGAGTTTTGTTTCTTTAGAATTGGAGAGACCAGTACAGAGAGAGATTGCAGATTGTAGTTAGGGTAGGAATAAGCACAGAGATGTGGGACCGGGTTCACACTTAAGAAGTTGCAGATTCTTAAGTGCAGTGCTTTAGGGAATGACCTACTACGCATGCGTAGTAGGTCATTTACGCAATCTATGTACCATTTAGGTGCGTAGCTTGAGTAAGTGCGGTTCCTAAAGACCACGGACCTGATTCAGACTCAATAAGAATCTTGAAATTAAGAGAGGAACGTTACTCCTGGGCTAAACCATGTTGATTGCAAGGGAGTCATATTTCATCTGTTGCACACAGTATTAGATTTGAGAGGTGGCATTTCCCAGCCCAAGTCTAATTAAAATTGTAATGGCAACGCTGGTCAGTATCTGTGTGCAGTAAGCAATTCAAAGATATATCCCTGCATTCAAAGAATACAGTTAACTTGACTCCCCCTGAAAGCAACATGGTTTTGCCCAGAAGTAGCTTCCCTCTCTTAAGCCCTGATTCAGAGTTTGAAGATAAGAGAGGAAAGTTACACCTGGGCAATACCATGTTGATTTCAGGGGAAGTCATATTTCATCTGCTGCAAACAGTATTAGAGATGAGAGGTGAGGTTTCCTATCCCAAGTCTAAATAACAGTGTCAGTATCTGTGTGTAGTAAACAATTCAAAGATATATCCCTGCATGCAAAGAAATCAATTAACTTCATTTCCCCTGAAATCAACATGGTTTTGCCCGGCCTTAATTTCAAGCTCCTTCTTAAGTGTGAATCAAGTCCCACACTTGGAAATTTAAGTCTAACTACTAGCCTGGTATTCTCGAATTTTCGTAGCAATGTGCTGATCGTACCGGACTAAGCACGCCCATACTGTACAATTTAAATTGCTCCCCCTGCCTACATTCCCTAACTTCAGCGTCCGTACTAACTTCGTAATATAAAAACGCCCCGTCATCGGAAAAAACGCAAAGAATACGGTGAAGCCCCTGATGGTGAAGATGGACTTGTCTGCAGGCCAGCAGCAGGTTGCGGCTCTCTGGCTAGTGCTAGGATCAGAGTGCAGTGAGTGTAGAACTAGGTGCAGGAGGAACATGGGTACACATTAAATGACTGGAGTGCAGGTATAGGGCATGAAGACAGCCAGGGTAAAAGGAACACAAAGGTACAGGGAGCTGGGGCACATGGGCAGTCTTAAGGACATGAAGTCAGCAGGATAAGGTTAACTGTTGCTCTGAGAAAGAGGAAATTGTGGATGAGCTTTAAATAGAGAAGGGCCATATCCAGAGATGAGGTCAGAGAAAGCAATGAGACACACCTATGTGATTAAAATGGAAACACAGAAACAGAGCAGGAAGTGTATAGCAGCAGAGGGAAGTCATGTGATTCAGTCAAGTGATCGGAAAAAAAGGTAAACAAAAGTCATGAGATGATCAAAACATTGTGACTTATCTGGTATTCAGTTTGATTGTAAACATAACAGAAAGCTTGTGGAAGGTAGAGAAGTGGTTAATGATCAATGGTTTTAACAGAGAAACATGGAACATAATAGAAATACATAATTCCGGAGGTAATTCTAAACATATATCCACTGGGTTGATCACTTTAAGAATCTTGAATGGACCTATAAAACAAAGGTTCAGTTTCGTAGTGTGGATTTTGAGGCGAAGATGCTGAATAGAGAGACAGACCTTGTCCCCTAGAAAATACTAAGATTCCCCTTTTTATCTGTGGCTTTTTCGATATATAAAGGTTGATCCAGCCTCTGTGGAGAACCAGGAACCAGACGGTGTAACACAAACAGGAACCAGGGAACCAGAGAAGATGAGCGAACTCAAGTCCACAAATCAGCAGGCTAAGATAGCTGTTGCTCTGATGGAGCTGTGAAGTTAGTGAGGATTTAAATAGAGCAGGTGATGAGGTAGTCCAGCAAGGTAATGAGTGCACCTGTGAGACAATGCTGCAGCAGGGAGTGAACCAGGAAGTGCAAAGGCAAAAGAAACCATGTGACAGGCTGAATGTAAACAAAGGCAAATTTTCAGTGAACAGAGAACTGAAGGAATCGTGACAACTGGATTGTGGATGGTATGAGGAGGAAAAGTGAAGTTTAACCCCTACACCACATCAAAAACTCCCCAGAACCTGGAAAAAAAAATTGAGAGCCACAATCTGATATAATTTCTAGAGCACAGCCTAAAGATGGAAAATTTCCTTCATAAACATGTTAGTCAGGGTTGAGGAAAAGGAAAATCTGTCTACCACGACCAATACAGTATATCATTCCCTGGATACAAGGTCAGTAATAAACTCCAGGCAAAAGAGGACCACATGGTTTTAGGTGAGATGCCTTGGATTGAGCACAGACCACACAGGAAGATACAAAGTCTGTGACATCCTTACACAAGGAAGGCCACCAATAGGATTATGGCAGAAATATAGAAAATGGAAAATGGTGGTTTCTCAAATCAATTTATAGGTTAATACAAATAGGTGCTTTAACAGAAACAATGGAAAGAAAATGTATTATCTATAAGATAAGATGTGAAACATTTGTTACACACATTTGCAAATATATGATAACCACAATCAAAGCCTCTCTGCTATGGTATTCTCAACTCTAACAGTGAGAGCCCCTATATTGGGTCATATATCATGTGTTTTCAAATTGAGAGCTAACTCACCTTAGGAGCCACCCCTTAAAGCCACCAGCTCCCTCGAGATAGCTCAATTCCTCCAGAGCCCATGTGATGAGAGCAGCTCTTTATCCCTGTCATAATTCCTCTCTGCAGGGGAGAATTTTTGTGAGAAGAATCCACAAGGTAACAGCTAATTGGAGGTGTTCCTTTGAGAGAGTACAGTTCCAGTAACTTGTGATGAGGCATCAACCTTCTGGAAGAAGTGTTTGGAGGTATTGGGTTAAATCAGGATGGGAGCTTTGAGACCTTTGGGATGAGACCATTGCAGAATGCTGTTAAGCTTCTCTGAAACCATGTTAAGACCTGTACTAGAGACAATGGGCCTGATCCAGACCTACACTCGCAAGCGATCGTATGCTGGTCGTAAGCGTAAATTCGGCAGAAAAAACGCACTGCGCATGTGCAGAGTGACAACTTCCGGTCGTACCAAAGACCTTTTCGTAGAGGCAATTCAGGCATCCGTATTCTTTGCGTTTTTTCCGATGACGGGACGTGTTTATATTAAGAAGTTAGTACGGACGCTGAAGTTAGGGAATGTAGGCGGGGGGAGCAATTTAAATTGTACAGTATGGGCGTGCTTAGTCCGGTACGATCAGCGCATTGCTACGAAAATTCGTACCGACGCCGGGAAAAGTTAAGGTAGGATTCAGCCGGCATACGGAGGTAAAGGTAAGGGGAGTGTCGGGAGTGAAAGTTTTTACGCTGGAGCGATAATACGCTCCGCTCTCATGCGTAGGTCTGGATCAGGCCCAATGTAACCCAGAAAGTGCATCTGTGGTTTCTTAAAATTGCATTTCTCCAGGTTAGCATAAAGCCCATTCTTGTACAGATGTGAGAGATCCTCCCGAACATGAACTCTGTGAGAAGTGATATCTGGAAAGAAGCTTAGGATATCATCCAGCTATACCACCATGAAGGAATGCAGTATGTCCAAGAATATCTCGTTCATGTACCCCTGAAAAATGGCTGGAGCATTACATAATCCAAAAGGCATGACAAGGTACTCATAGTAGCTGTCCCTGGTATTAAAAGCCCTCTTCCACTCATCACCCTCTCTATATTCAGAAAAGGTTACACGCTCTACTCAAAACTAACTTGGTGAAGATTGTGGCTCCCTTGATCTAATCAAAAAAAGCTCTGTAATCAGGGGTAGTGGGTAATGTATTTTTACTTTGATATCATTGAGACCTATGTAGTCAAAGCAGGGGCACAGTTCTCCTGACTTCTTTTTGATAAAAAAAAAGTCTGCCCTGGCAGAAGAGGATGATAATTGGATGAAACCTTGCTGAATGTTTTTCTGAATATAGCTCAACTTTGCCTTGGTTTAAAGAAGATCCTGTGATAGGTGTTTTCCTGGTAGGAGGACAATGGTGTAGTCCCAATGACCATGAGGTGGTAACATCTCAGTTCCCCATTTGCAGAATACATCTGAGAACAATTCATGATGTGGAGGTAAACTTGAAAGAGGATCAGAAAATTCGGAGTTTGCCATGGTTACATGATCCAGAGGTAAGCACTTGGTAAAGCAATTGATTTGGCATCCGGAACCCCAGAACAAAAACTCAGATGTCCTCCAATCAATGATTGGAGAGTGTACACCAGTGCAGAGCCAAGGTTAACAGGGTGGACTGCCTGTGGCAAGATGATAAAAATGATCTTTTCCATATAAAATCGCCTACTTGGTGTTGTAAAGGGACCATGTACAGGTGTAAAGAAGCAGAACTTATCCTACTGCCATTGATGGCAGAAAGAAAAAACAGGTTTTTCAATGGAGTGGTGGAAAGTTAGACACAGTAATATTGGACATGAAGTTGCAGCTATGCAGAATAGCTGATTGAAGTTGATTGTTGAAACAGGGTGTTGAAGAGCAGATCCTAGCTGATATTCCCTGGGAACAGCTAGAAACATTTGTTTCTTGGATGCTTGGTGCAAGGTACCTGGTAGAATCCCACCAATACAAAAAGAGATTGTGCTGACATCTCTACTCTAGTTCTAGTAAAGCAGGAAT
>WWET01000043.1:526631-539037 GCA_011038615.1 Limnodynastes dumerilii | reverse complement strand
GGTTGCATATACAATACAATAATTAACAGAGGGTAAAAAATATGAAGGAATACAATACATGTATAAAGCAAAAATTAAATACAATACAAAATATCAAAACAATATGTGAGGAAAAGAAAGATGCTGGGTAAGTGTGTAGGAGCAGATGAATAAGGAGAGAGATGGACAGTAGAGAGAAAAAGGTGGGAATGGATGAGGACAGGGTAGAGGGATGATGACAGCAGGGAGGACCCTGCTCATAAAATCTAGCACGCTAAAGTGAGAGAGGGTGAACAAACAGTGAGAGGGCGCAGATGTGGGGGGGTGAAGGAGAGAGAGTCCAGGATGATGCCCAGGCAGTGGGATTGGGTGGAGGAGGAGATGGTAGTCGCCAATAGTAATAGAGATAGTAGGGGTAGAGGGGATACAAGTAGGGAAGACTACGATTTCTGTTTTGTCCATGTTAAGCTTCAGAAAATGATCGGATATCCATGAGGAGATGGCTGAGAGGCAATCTGACACTTTTGACAGAAGTTCAGGGGAGAGGTCAGGGGTAGAGAGATAGATTTGAGTGTCGTCGGCATAGAGGCATAGAGGTGGTAGTGAAAGCCAAAGGAGCTGATGAGGTTACACAGAGAGGAGGTGTAGAGTGAGAACAGAAGGGGACCAAGAACTCAGCCCTGGGGGACGCCAACGGGAAGAGGAGTAGTAGGGTAGGAGGAGCTAGGGGTTGCTACAGAGAAGGAGTGGTCCGAGAGATAGGAGGTGAACCAGGAGTGGACATTGCCAGAGAGGAAGAGGGAGCGAAGGGTGTGGAGAAGGAGAGGGTGATCAACAGTATCAAAGGCTGCCAACAGATCCAGGAGGATGAGCAGGGAGAAATGGCCCTTTGATTTGGCAGAAAGGAGATAATTTGTGACCTTAGTCAGGGCAGTTTCAGTGGAGTGCAGGGGGCGGAACCCAGATTGGAGAGGGTCAAGGATGGAGTGGTAAGCAAGTTAGACGATTAGACGCTTGTAAACAAGCCGTTCAAGCAACTTGGAGGCGAAGGGCAGAAAGGAGATAGGACGGAGGTAGGGATGAAAGTAGACATTGGTGGGTGACTAGAGAAGGGATGAGAAGGTGGAGATTGAGATGCAGGAGAGGTGATGGTAGAGGAGATGGAGCTCCTGATGGAGTCAATCTTTGAAGTAAAGAAGGTGGCAAAGTCAGTGGCAGAAATGGAGGGAGGGGGGAGAGAAGAGAGTTGAAGGTGGCGCGGGTTAGACGGTTGGGAGAGGATGAGGGACTTAAAGAAGGATTGCTTGGCGAGTGTAATGGCAGAGCTAAAAGAGGAGAGTATGAACTTGAAGTGGAGAAAGTCTGCAAGGGAGCGGGACTTCCTCCAGAGGTGCTCCGCAGCACAGGAGCATTTCTTTAGGAACTGAGTGAGGGGGAGTGCCAGGGTTGTGGATTGCTACAGCGAAGACAGACAGAGGAGGGAGGGCAGGTAGCATCAAGGGATGGAGAGGGCATTATTGTAGAGAGAGGTGGCTAGATTGGGGCAGGACATGGTGGAAATGGGTGCGAGGAGGGAATCAAGAGATGAGGTGAAAGCCGCAACATCAAGGGAAATTAGGTTTTTTCGTGAAAGAATACGTTTGGGTGACAGGGAAGGAGAGGTGGAGGAAGAGAGGGAGAAGGAGATAAGATGATGATCAGAGAGGGGGAAGGGAGAGATGGAGAAGTCAGACAGGGAGCATGAGCGTGAGAATACGAGACCAGTTTGTGGTTGGCTGCTGAAGTCCACTGTGATAGGCCAAGGGAGGAGGAAAGGGAAAGAAGTTTTGTGGTGCTGGGGTCTGAGGGGTTGGCAATGGGGATGTTGAGGTCACCTAGGATAAGGGTTGGGAGGTCAGAAAAGTGAGGGAGCCAGGCTCCAAAGTTATCAATGAATTTGGAGGGGGGACCAGGGGGGCGGTAGACAACAGCAACACGGAGATGGATGGGGTGGTAGATGCGAATGCAGTGGACCTCAAAGGAGGTGAAAGTGAGAGAGGGCACAGGTGGTATGACGCTAAATGTGCAGAAAGGAGGATACCCAGGGCGATCGCCAGGCTTAGGGGTGTGGAGGAACAAGAGACTGCAGGGGAATTAGTATCAGAGGTTGAGAGCCATGTTTCAGTGATGGCGAGAAGGTTGTAGAAGTTGGAGATGAAGAGGTCATGGATGGCAGGGAGCTTGTTGCAAATGAATCTGGCATTCCACAGAGTGCAGGAGAATGGGAGAAAGCTAACAGGAGTGATTTGGATTAGATTGAGTTGCAGGAGCGAGGTAAAACACGAGAGAGGGGCTATTAGTAGGAGTAGCTATTGTATGTAATCTGTGTATCGTTTCTAAAAGACCGCATATACGCAATCTACGTATCGAAACGATACGCAGATTATGTACAATAGCTGCTACGCATGCACGGTAGCTATTGTTCATTGAATTACGGCCGTCTGTGGAAGACGGATGTAGTTCTGGATCCGGCCCCATGAAAATAAGAAGGAGGCAGAAAGTAGTGGTAGAGGTTAGAAAAATAGGACAGTTTTTGCAAGAAATTAAACCTGTGTTAAATATTAAAAATTATGTCCATCAAAATAACATATGGTGGCAGAGCAATTTAGTGCAAGGATAATGGAAGATCCAAACAGTATGCTGAAGCAGCATTAAAGTTTTTTCTATGTGAAATGTCCATGAATGTCTTTCCAGATTGAAAGTCCATGAAATGCAGGTGTATTAGACTTGAAATACCTCAATTTTTGTTGTCTGTTGTTCATGTTGTTTTTGTACAGAGCATTGGGATGTTTTCTCCTTTTTAACTGTTATAACTCCGATATTAACCTCCACTTAAAAGTATCCACTTTAAATTAGACACTATTGCAGCCAAAACAGCTTTGCAGCCTACACTGAACTAATAAATAGACATACTGACGTGTGAAGCCCCTGATTGCTAACAAGATTAAGGATCCTCCCCCAAACGACGGTGCTATAAAGTTTTAAACAAACACTAAAGCCGGCCATACACTAGAGCGATTATCGGGCCGATCCTTTAATTATAGCGTAAGGAGCCAAATTAACGTGCTAGTGTATGGTAACGATTTTTCGGACGAGAATCCAATAATCGTCCAAAAAGTGCTTCTAAACGATTATTGGATCTTTTGACATGTTTGATTTAAAACGATAAAAAGCAGTAGATTTTTTGAAAAATCGTGTAGTATATGGGCATTTCACGATAAACGTGAGATCTTCAGCGATAAATTTATCGTGAAGTGGAAGCATGCTTATGCAAATGAACTGTGACATTTAACGAAGCGCTTTGTGCATCACGAGCTGTGCACCATGGAGTTGTTGCTGCAAACTACATTATGCTACATTTTTTAAAACTTTTGAACGATTATTGTATGCAACTAATGTAATGTACGGTGCCGATATTATTTGTCCCTGCAGCGGAAAAATCGACAAGATTATCGACGAATTCATGCGATTTTCGATAATCTCTCTAGCGTATGGCCAGCTTTAGACCCTGAAATACCAGACTACAGCTATCAACCACACTCTCTAACAAATATATCTACACTGCATTAAATGGTTGTGGTAATTACCTAAATATTCAGTCTAAGTATGTAGCAGATTGTAACACTTGCACACATTAAACGGTTGTGGTAATAATTGTACCAGAGCATTTCTGGAACGTTTTATTGCTGTTTTAAAAATTGATCTGTCCCACTTACTACAGCGATTATATGTCCCATTGCCTGATAAGTGGATGATCGAGCCAATAATCACACTAGTGTATGGCCAGCTTTAGACTATCTTTGGTTTGTTGGGTGGAATGTTACTCATCGTGGTGTCCTGCAGCAGGATGTGTCAATGTTTGTTTATAATTTTCTCTAGTTCCTTGTACTGGTATTTAAAGTCTGTAACAAAAAGGACTTCCTCTTTGTTCGAGCCCTTTTTGTTTGTGGGTGTGTTCCTAAACAAAAGTTGGTCCCTCTCCAACTTGAATCTCTGTTTTCTTCTCCACAAGCAGCGAACGTAGTGTCTGGAGTGGAGCATCATTACTGCGGCATCTGTCAGATAAGTCCATGGAAGTTACCACCTGGAGAATTAGCATTCCAGGATGGTGAATGCCTCTTGGTGAGGTCCTTGTTTATCATTCATTGCATCTAATGTAAGAAACTGTTCCTGCTCCACAGGTTAAATATTTAATATTGCCACCATCCAGTGCCTGGTTTAAAATGAACTATTTCAGCATTCAGCAGTGATTCTGCTTTATATTTAAATATACTATTATTCATTACCAATAGTGCTTAGGAATTTAATTGTATTATGCACTACCATTATATTATAATTTATATTCTTGTAATTTATTGTAATTTTGTAATTTTAATATTTTTTACATATGTTGATGACTAATAAATATTACTATTGATTACACCTAGTAGTTTTTTTATATAATTGATTTTTATTTATATATAGAGTTCCATATGATACAATACCAGTATCAATTTGTATTCTTTATCTTGAGAACTACTAGAATATTTACACACACACACACACACACACACACACACAAACACACACACACACATACATATATATATATACGCTCATAAGTCTTGCGCACGCTAAGTGTAGTTCTAGATTCGGCGCGTGCGAAGGTCGGGCTCTGTCCATACACTCTCCTCTCAGATAAAGAGCTTCCGTGCCGTGAACTATACATTAACGTTTACACACACGACCCTCTGCGTAATGGAGGATTGTACGTAAGCATTCGCCAGTCCCTTACTGTGCCATTGATATACGTCCCCACCCCCACCGTGTCCCCACAATCGCAGTGGGTAATTAAGTATACTTTGAAGTGCGTTCCGGTGTGTAACTGCCGTCCCCTCCTGCGCAGTATGATAACACGCTGTCGTATCCGCTCCGCACCGAACTACAAAAACTTCTGGTACGACCTCGATGATGTCACACGTTCTCAGCAATCTCATTGGCTGCGGTCTCCTAAACACTGGCTGCCCCCAATATGTGTTGATGAAAAGTACACTTTAATCACCTCAGCGTATAAAGGCTCGGCGGCGCGGAAGTCATCTACTAGAGTCGTGGCGTAAAAGTTGTTATGTTTTGTGTTGCAGACGCGCCCAGGGGAGGGACGCCTTCCAGCTCGTCTCTCTTCATCCTGAAAAAATGTAGCGTTCTAGAGTAATTCTGCCGTGAAGAGGGTCCCTGCGGGGAAGACTCTGTTTATGTCTTCGATCCGTACATCGCGCTGCTGGTTATTGTGCTCCGATATCTTTCCTCGTCCGCTGAGCACACAGCGACGTCTGTAAAATAGCCATTTCCAGTAAAACGCTTTGAAATGACCATACGGCCGTTTTATGACTAGGAGCGAATCCTGGAGTCAGGGGGAAGATACAGGCGTCATTTGTGGCGCTGCGGTGTGTTGGGGACATGAGTGACACGGATGGATTAGGGTCAGAATCTTATTCCTGTCTTTGGAAAGTAATACATTTGACAATAACGCAACAGATACCGTAACATCAGCTATGTCAGTGCCAACAATGGTTTTGATAATGTCATGAGTGCCGAGCGCTGTCTTTAGCTATCAGCAGCACAGAGTATGTCAGGGGATGAGTGATTGTCCATTGTCGCTAACACCGTTATCTTTTCTGTTTATCAGGTAGATGCCGATGATGTCATCACCAAAGAGGAACAGATTTACCTCCTAGTAATGGAAAAAGCAAAGTGTGAAAAAGAGTTGAAATCTAAAGTTCAAGGTGAGTCCCGAATGACCGTAACTACCGGGAGAAGCTTTACAACAAACACTAAACCGATTAGTGGATAAGGTTTGGTCTGTTCACACTGGAAATGTTTTATTCCATATTAGAATAAAAGTCTGTATTAAATTTCTCGTTTTAGTCTCTGTGGGCCTGATCCAGACTTACTAAAGCCCAGCGTAGTGTATGGCCGCCTAGCCTCCCCTCCCCTCCAGCGTCCCTACGGCGCTGCTACGGGCGCCCGATCCACGATAAGGCGTTGCCGTTGCGACACCGGGCAACATCTGCCCGGCGCATTCGCAGATCGGCTTTTCAGCCGATCTTACACTTATTCCCCCCTAGCGACGGGAGGGACGCTGGGGGACGTCCCCTCCAGCGTCCCTACGGCGCTGCTACGGGCGCCCGATCCACGATAAGGCGTTGCCGTTGCGACACCGGGCAACATCTGCCCGGCGCATTCGCAGATCGGCTTTTCAGCCGATCTTACACTTATTCCCCCCAGTCCTAGCGACGGCTGGCGTAGGTCTGGATCAGGCCCATAATGCAACATCACTTATTGCATTGTGTTACATGCAGCAGCGTGTAATGCTTACCTGATTCCTGGCACTCCTGGTCATGCGCCGGTCCTCTCCCGTGAGGCAATTCTAAGCACCCTGGCTCCAGGGGCGCCGCCATATTCTGGCATGTGTGGGCACACATCCTGATTGTTTGCCATGGCGCCAGAACGCGATTCTTCTAGCTGGGGGGTGTTTGGGTTGCAGCCAATAGCGTGGCTGCAGCCTCTATTTCAGAGGCAGGGTAGCAGCAAGGTGCTGCCGATTATAGCTTTTGTTTCTGGCAGATTTTTCTCTCTCTACTTGCCTTGATGGTCTTTTGTGATTATTGACTGACCCTGTTCCTGGTCTCTCCTCTGTGTAAATTGTGCTTCCTTCCTTTTATTGTTCCTTGCCTCTAGTTTGAGTGTTTCTGCTGTTTGTAGTGTGCTGTTGTAAGAGTTTTCCCTTGTTAGTCCACTGTTGGTATTTCTCTTGCACTAGGGTCCTTGCTCTCTTGCATCCATTTTATGTCCTTACCCGCAGTCATAGGTTCAGTCCGCCGGGGGCCGCAACCAGCCAGAGTTCTAAAGTCTAAACTGTCCCCACCATTAGGGACTCCAGTGAACACCAGGCTCTGGTTAAACTCTGCACCCCATTGGTCTGTTTCCTAACAGACTGGAACAGGTAGGTCTGTACCAGAATAAAACCAGAATGGAAGCTGCTCAATCAATTTATTAAGTAAATGGGAACAGGTAGGTCTGTACCAGAGGCTTAAATAGACAGAGCTGAGCCTCTATTGGTAGCTATGAGCACATGACAAGATTAAGGCAACTGATTGGAGATTCAGAGATCAGCTGGCAGATACCATCATGGCCATGCCCATGAACAGGGAGAAGCTAGAGCTATGTAAATCTGGATCAGCCACAATGCAGGAAACACTGGGGATTACAGGATTTAACTAAGCCGTGGTGGAGGAACACAGCCAGCACAGCACCTAAAGGCTAGAAAATGGCAACCTCTGTTACTGTAATACCTGTGTTTCGTGACATAAGGATGAAGTCTATAATGAAGTCTTGTTGTTCAAGTTGTGTGTCTGAGTTTCTTCTTAGAATTTCTTTGATATGTTCAAAGCCTTTTGGTGGTCAATGACCGATTAAAGAGAGATGATGTCCCTGGTCATCATCCAATAGCTATTTTTTCATTCAATGGTCTTAATGATTCTCAAAATAGCTGTGGTAACCTTGAGGTGATTTTTTTTGCTTAGCCACCAAAAGCTGTAAAAATAATCTATATATTAGAAGATTAGTTGTGATGCTGCCAATGTCTGATATTATGAGGCAATAGATCCTGGTGTATTTTGGGTAGTTGATAATATATAGGCAGCCGATTCAAATTCTCTTTTGGAAATAATGTCTCAATTCAGAGCTTTATTGAGACATACCTTTAATTCCTCATTATACACTTTGGTTGGACCTTAAAGGTGAAGTTGTGCTTCAGAGTTTTTGCTCTAATTTTATTAAAATCTTCTTCCATCTCATTCTGGAATAATTAGAGGATTGGTTCCTTCAGATCCTATGGGTATAAATTCAATTTTTCCTTTAGTGCGGTGTGTGTAAATGCTGAATTTGGATTTGTTGTATTCTCTGATTTAGTATTCTCATTTAAAAAAACTTTTTGTCAGATTTCTTCTGTATTAATGTAAATCCAGGTAAGCATTAAATTAATTCAAAAGTGTGTTTGGGGTGAATTCTAGCCCTTTAGAGAGTACTTCACATTGGGTTTGTGTCAATTCCCCTGGCGGCCTGGTTCAGTTCCCGCTTTTTGTCTTCTTAGTGCCTCCTCGTTTCCCTCGCTGTCTGTGAAGCTTAGTTTTCGTTCTTGTCTTATTCTGGTTCCACATTCTTCTTCTGAGAAGAAATATGTTGGTGTCTCACTTCACAGACATCAGAATCCCACGCCCGCTGCACAGAAGCTACAGAAGTCTGGTCCATGAATTTGTAGTGCATAAAGATAGAAAGTGGATAAATGTTGTTATATGTTTTCAAAATGTTCCAATAATTAAATTTGCTGGAACATATATGTCTCATGTTAAACCATAAACCGATTTGTTGTTGTTTATGTAAATGTGCAGTTGATGTACTCATGTACAAAAATCGCCATCTTAGTGTTTGTCACTGCTTAGTCAGTGTTCTCCTTTTTAGATTTCATGTTCATTTAGAGCATCAATGATCCCAAAACATCACTATATTCATCACCAGTACTTAGTGTCACATTAATATGAGTGAGGGTCCCCGCTAAGAACTGTCCTATTTCGATGCTTCGATGAGGCATAGCAATTAATCCCCGGAGCACTGAAGAAGGTGGTCTGATAGGTAAGTGCCAAACACTACCCCAACCCTTCCTCTAATTCTAACCCTAACCTAACCCTTCCATTACCCTAACCCTAAAACTCCCTTCCCCACAGCCTGACCCAAACCCTCCCTTCTCCCTAATCTGACCCTGACCCTCTCTTCTCTATAGCCTAACCCTAAGACCCCCCCCCTCCCCGCAGCCTGACCCTAACCCTCCCATTCTATGGCCATAGCCCTAACCCTCCCTTCCTAAGAGCCAAATCTAACCCCCACCTTAACACTAAAAGTCTCCGGAGTGGTTACTCACCTCTCCGGAGCTGTCAGCGGCGGCACACTCACCCATTCATAAAAAAAATTTGAAAAAGGCTGCCTATTCGAAATAGAGACAGCCGAAAAGGAACTCTGTTTCTAAAATCAGCCCATCGCAGCAGGGACTGCAACCGCATCAATACTAAAACATTTTTAGTTAACCTCCAGATGTTCACATTTTTTTAAAATCATTATTGATTTATTATACATTTGTTGTCTGTTTTTGATTATTAATGTAATACCTTAAACTTGAGCACCTTAGACTATAATGATCACAGCAGTAATTTAGATTTTACTAACTTACATTCATAATTATTTAATGTAAATTATGATAAGATTTCACCTTAAATACATAAGGACGTACTGACTAAACTTCTTAATCAACAAACTATATAATACTTTGGATTATAAAGCTGCAATACCATTTCAAAGACATTCAGGCTGAACAGATGATGTTGATGGATGGAGACATGATGATCTAGGCAGAAAAAGCCAAAAACATAAAACTTTTCAAAGAAAAAAAAAAGGGTGGTAGGGCAAAAATCTAGACAAAGCAATGAACAAGGTCAAGTGATAACCGAATGTTTTCCATGGGAGAAAGAAAAGTTCATGAACATTTATTTTGGATACAGCAGGGTGCCTCGGATGGATGTAAACATGCAAGTTGTCCCATGATTATATTATAACACACTGATAGTAGTATACAGAGCTGAACTTTAAAAAAAAAAAAAATTCTTATGGATGAATTCATTGTACAGAAATCTTTGTGTTGTCAGGTATGTTTCTGTTTTGCTACATGCTGTGTTTGTTAAGTAATACTATAAGTGTTGTCAGAGTAATATCAATAGTGCTTTCAGAAGCAGTATACTATGTATACACTAAGCAGTACATGGTTATTGTAGGAATCAAGAGGCACAAGTTTATTAAAGGATTGGACAATTCATTTGTGAGAAAGTTAATGGAAAACATCTGGTTAAAGCTAGAAGGGTGACTAAGCCAAAGACTTTCAAACAATAATCAAAGGTATAATGTTCTTTTTTATATAAGGAAATCCTTAAAGCTGAAATAAAATAGTTTAGAACAATTATTAACATATATCTTTTAAAATGTTGTTTAAAATAAATGGGAAGTCAGCATAATGGTAAATTTCCCTTTCCTGCAACTCCCTAGCATCAGAACAGTATGCTTTTCATATTAATGTTGTGCAGAACCCAGAGCATTCTGGGAGCTGGAACCTATTCCCTTCTTTCTGACTACCAAATATACAAGATGATAGAGAGAATTTAGACAGGGACCAGGGAAATGTAAAGAAGCCATCTCCAATATTTGTCAGAGGGTTATGCTATTTAGAGGGCAGGTCTTTACAATATAATGGGTTTGTGTATCCTACAGTAGAGAGAAGTGATTTTCATGATCATTATTCTTACAATATCCATAAAAACTATGCCCCTTTCTTGCAAAGTACACACTACATTCCAAATCAGCCATTAGAAATGTTTGGAGTGCGTTTGATGCCTCATACCACCAGGGGCAATTTTGGATTAGCCGATGGCAGACCAGTACTTATGCTTTATAATGACAACTATATTGGAGTATTAACAATATCAATTATAAGTGAATTCTGTACTCTTCATCATCCCTCTTCCATGTCCTTATTAATTCACATCTGTTCTCTCTACTGTCTATCTCTCCCCTCTCATCTGCTCCTACACACATATCCTGCTTCTTTATTTTCAATACATACTGATCTGCAATTTTTATACTGTAATTTATATTAGAATTGTGCTTGTATTGTATTCTCTATTTTTATGACATTGTACCGTTTGTTAATTATTGTATTGTATACGTAATTATTGGCTTTTCTATTGCCACTGTATGGCACTTCAAATACTGTGTGGTGCCTTATAAATAAACTTTATTAATAACAATAATAATAATAGTAATAATAATACATTACACCCCAGTGAGTTTTTATATATATGTAAATATTTCACAAGTTTGATCAATGAGAAGATATTTCAGGAAAGGCTATTTTCATCAACACATCTGACTTTCTGTGAGGAATCCCTCAGAATGTTATATCTAGTATTTACAATTAGGGATTGAATAAACATTTTCCAAGTCTTACCAAATGGAATATCAGGAGTAACTAATACCATAAGCAAATAATTCTTTATAACCTAAGAAATGTAAATAAAGTTAACTGTAATAGTTTTCATTTGTTACCTAATAATACAAATCCTTTACTGAGGGCTATACCTTTAGATAATACTTCCCTAGACTTGAAGGTGAACATGTCCTAAATTGTAAATGCAATTAGCATAAACCAACTTCTGCTACTTGAAATACTGTAAGATAAATAGTGCCTTGCCCTTAATATAGAGAGTGAGGCCATTTAGCGTGTCAGACAGATATTTAAACCTCCAGTGAATCTGTTAAATAAGTAACGCAGAACTCGACAAATACCAGGTGACCAGAAATAGTGACCTGGTGCCTGGTTTAACGCTGTAGGAGTGACAACAAAAGTTTCTTCACGAGCAATTTGTGCCACCGGCTACCCACTGGAACTAGGGGCTAGATTCACCAAACTAGAGAAAAGGAAAATTGCCCATAACAACCAATCAGATTCTGGCTGACATTCTTTAGCATGTAATAGAAAAGTGAGAGCTAGAATCTGATTGGTTGCTATGGGCAACATCTCCACTTTTCCATTTCCGCAGTTTAGTAAATCTAGCCCCGCTGGGAACTTCTCAGCTTGTCTGTCAGCAGCTGCCGTGAATATTTTGACTTTGCATTATATATATATATATATATATATATATAAAAACAGAATGGAAGTTGCTCAATCAATTTATAGGTATATGTTAAACAGGTGCATGAAAGGCAGGGGGTTAATCTGCTTGCCACAGAAACAAAAGGAAAGAAAAGCCCAGGCAACACTGCCATAAACCAGTAACAAACTCTACTGTTCTATCTGTAAAATAAAACACAGAAATGTTCGTTACACATATCTGATCAAATATGGGATAAGCCACCAGCCACCGTCAAGGCCTTTCTGTATATGGTGGTCCTAACTCTAAAATTGAGAGTCCCAATGTTGGGTCCCATATATATGTTTATAAATTGAGAGTCGACTTACCTAGTAGACACCCATTAAAATTTCCAAAATGGCTACTGTGAAACAGATCTCCCTCTCAGCAACTGCTCCCAGACATGCCCACAAACAATAAAAACCGAATGGAAGCTGCTCAATCAATTTATAGGTATATTTTAAACAGGTGCGTGAAAGGCAGGGGGTTAATCTGCTTGCCACAGAAACAAAAGGAAAAAATAGCCCCAGCACACTGCCAAATATGTGTAACGAACATTTCTGTGTTTTATTTTACAGATAGAACAGTAGAGTTTGTTACTGGTTTATGGCAGTGTGCTG
>WWET01000043.1:500403-520734 GCA_011038615.1 Limnodynastes dumerilii | reverse complement strand
GTAGGTGATGGATAGGGGAGACATGTTTGGGCCAGTACACTGTGCAAGCATAAGGAAGGAAAATGAGAAAGGCCTTGGCTCACTCTCCAATCACTTTGCACAGGAAGGTTGGTAAACAGAGAGTCGATAAAGAGGATTAATGTAAAGAATGTATTCTAAAGAGCTGCCAGAGCCTGAAAAAACAACAAATTCTGCTCTGTACACCATCAAACGGAGGAACGGGAAGGAGAGAGACCGATCGTGTCTATTGCACCAGGTATCATAGGAACAACCTCAAACGAAACAGTGAAGTGTTGCCATTATTATCAGTCATAAATGTGTATTCCTGAAAATTATAAACAAAACATTGTTACAGATATGTTTAAACCTGAAGATGAAATGATAAAATCTAAGGCCCAGACTGCAGCTGTCATTACACAAAACATGCTCACGTTTATACACATTGGGCTCGATCCAGAAATCCATGGTTACTGCGGCTGTATGCGTAAGAACGGCAGCGTAGTTACGGTTGAGGGGTAGTTACTCGCCGTATCTACGTTTACTTACCCTGCCCCGCCCCCTGTGCGGGCGTATGGCCCCTTCCTTACGCCGGCTGAAGGCTACCCTAACTTCAGCCGGCGTAAGGAAGGGGCCATACGCTCGCACAGGAGCGTAAGGCCGCTTAGCACGCCCTCCTACCCTCATTTACATACTTCCCCCCGCCCACCAGCACTAACCTTAACGCCACCAGCACTAACCTTAAGCCGATCTTACGCCTGCCGTCGCGTACCTCTAAAACAGGCCCCATGTCACCGTGATTTCACTAGTTTCTAGATACTGATTAGGCTAAATATGAATTCAGAGCTCCCATATTAAAACTAGTAACAGCAACAAGAAAACACAAGGCCGCGCTTCTATTCAAACACATGAAATGTGTGCAAGTGTATATATAAATGAAGAGGTGCAGCCAAGGACCAAAGTGACCATTGTGTAACTACAAGAAACAAAAGACAGGTCCGGGGCCATGCAAACATTATATAACACTATGGGCCAGATTTACTAAGCTGTGGGTTTGAAAAAATGGAGATGTTGCTCATAGCAACCAATCAGATTTTAGCTGACATTCTCTAGTATGTAATAGGATAGTGAGAGCCAGAATCTGATTAGTTGCTATAGGCAACATCCCCATTTTTCCAAACCCGCAGCTTAGTAAATTTGGCCCAATGTCAGCACATACATAAAAAGGAGGTTTAGTTCACAATAAAGCTATATTAGGTGAAGCTCACCTGCCCAGAGTAAAGGCACCACCTGTAGGTGAGTCCCTATCTGTTTGCTATATGCATACCTTCCAGCTGTACCTATTTAGCAGATACAGTACTGTTTTTAATATACCAGCTAAAAGAGCTTTTGGCACAGGGTGCAGGAAGTGGTACACCAGAATCCCCGGGTGCAGGTCCAAAGGAAATGATATCCACAATAAGTACTGGGAGCAGGGTGCAGAAACAGTAAGACAGGTACACAGTGAATGTATGGGACAACATTAATACAGGTACAAGGGAATCAGTATTGACAGGTTATTAAACAGGTTCCAAGTAATAGTTTTAAAGTAACAGAGTTGGCAATGTTAGTGAAACAAACACACTGTAATTGTCAGGGACTAACAGCCCTGCCAGTTATTTAAGCCTAGCCTCTTTCAATCAGTAGTGGAGTCCTGATAGGCAACAGCCAGGACCAGTAACATCAGCTCCTGCCTAGCAAAGACAGTGATTCTGCAACGTCCTGGTCAGCTAGCAACCCCAGGTCACTGCTACAGCTGTCCAGAAGCAGCAGACCATGTCTCAGTTGTAAACAACAAGTGGCACAAGTGGCTGCAAATTGCCATGGTTACCATGGTGGCACTTAATAAATTGAGGCTTTTTTCTGTGACGGCAGATATTTTCTATCACTAAGCCAGACAATACTAATCAGGTCCCTCACAATTAAGGCTAACCGACGGTTTTAAAATGTGATGATTTATTTCCAAATATGTTGCCCACAGTGCATTTCTATTTTGGCAAAATTGTCTGCCTTCAGTAGCAGATTTAAGAAATGTCCCTGTAAATAACTGAGGCGAAGGTGTTCAAACACAGAGTATGTGGAAGAATAGAATGAAAACAGGAAGTGTTAAGTCAGATGACTGGGGTCTTAAGGGGACTGTTCTGATGGGTGAATAGAAGGGGTAGGGTTAAGAGAGAGACAGGTGATAAAGGCAGCTAGTAGGACCACGTCCTCTTTTTCAGTTTCTCTTGGTTCCCTCTTAGTATATAATGCAATATAGTCTTATTTTTATTAGAGAAGTGGAGGTGTGTTGCTACTAATTTGTGACATATTTGGGTTCCATTCTCTAGTTTATGTGTGTGCGTCATTGGACATTCTGACATGTTCTGAGTCAGTTGACATAAAAGTGTAAAGGACTTAGGTCTTGATTCAGACTTAAATAAGTCAGGGAACTTACACAAGTCTCCTGCGTAATATCGGCACAAGCACACAACAGATGTTACGCTAATGTAGCTTCTAACGCACAGAACTATGTTCCAATGAAAGGGCCGGCCCCACACTTCTGCATGCCTTATCACCGCCATTCAAGTGGGGATAGGCATTCTAATGACGGGCCAGGGGTGGGGAACAGCAGGTAGAGTTAATGTATAGAAAGAGGAGTGACAGGGGCGTGCACTCCCCTCTTCCATTCTGAATTTCGGACCCCCGTCTTGATCCGATTCCTAGTCAGTAGTCAGAAATAGATATGCTAGAAAAAAGAAGCCCGCAGTTATACAAAGTGATAGATATGCTTGGAACTGTGGGCAGGTTAGGATACTGCAGGAGTTCATTAGGAAATGATCCCAGAAAGGGACAGTGAGGTACTGATGGCCCAGAACAGTTTAGTGTAGTCAGGTACCTTTACCAGGCAGGTATGGAGGGATACAAACAATATGGCTGATATAGGCAGTCAGAAAGAAAGTCACTAGAGAGATGGGGCATTTCATGAGCAAATTAGATGTGGGAAAATGGAAGAAATATTATATCTTGCATTTCAAAACGTATTATTGAGAACGAGTACTTAAAGCGAAAGGTCCAATTTTGCCAAAGTTTAGGCTGCAGGAGGGTGGGTTAAGGTTAGGATTGGGCTGCTGCACATGGAGGGTTAAGGTTAGGGTTAGGATACAGGAGATGGTTTATTAGGGTTAGGCTACAGGAGATGGCGGTTAGGGTAATAAAAGGGTTAGGGTGAGGACTAGTATAAGAGCTGGGTTTAGGGGAAAATCTTACCATTTGGTGAAGCAGGATTCCAGTCTTGACACTTCGCTGGATCAACTTCTTCTGAAGTTGTCGCAATAGGAAAGTTATTGCTTTTGAATTACAGCAGTGTCCAAAATAGACACATCTGACCGGCAAACCACACCTGTGTTTAAGACAATAGAGGCAAAGTTGGTAGTAGGCTAGGTACTCTCCAGCTCAGGTTCCACCTGTGGTGGGATCTTATCTCACTACAGACACAGTTGAGAATTGTTAACAAGATGTGGCATTTGGTAGTTACATTTTAGCTGATACTTGATTGGTACTTGTTGTCTATCATTGCCACCATGTATAGTTTTTATTGAAGCTGTGATCTATATCCGTCCAACCATTTGAAAAAATAATGCATAATTGAAATATAGGGTTTTATTTAACTAATGAGAATCCAAGAGCTTCTGTATAATAATTTCTGGTGGTGGCAGGTACTGTAAATATTGGTAAATCAGGGTGAGAAGGTTCATGATAAAAATGTATATAATATTAGTACCCTCATTTTGTATAAACATACCTTGAACAGAGTTCCATGGATGCAATTTCAGAGTCCTGTATACTTCCTGTGGATTTTTCCAACCACAGACAAAAAAAGTACCTCTATTAATGTTTTTCTCTGATTGCACACAGTAGAAGGAATTTGACTAATGACAAGATAATGATGTCTTGTAAGAGTGTTAGCTGAGTGTCTCATGAGGTTAGCTGACAGGCAGTAAAGGCTATTGGTGTCCTTGTATTAACTAATGGATTTAAGACATCTCCAACATAGCACAACGATTTGTTTGTTTAAACAAAATTGATAGAATTCATTGAAATGTTTTAATCTGTAAAATACACACTTACACCTTAGTATTTTATTGCATTTCACTTTCTGTATTATCAGATGCCAAATGTATTTTTATATTCTGGTTATTATTTTCAGCAAGAGGACCCTCAAAGAAAGATGGGATATAATACCAAATGAATCCACATACTTTTACACAGTTATTTAGACTTGGGATAGGAAACATCACCTCTCATCTCTAATACTGTTTGCTACAGATGAAATATGACTCCCCTGCAAGCAACATGGTGTAACTTTCCTCTCTTATTTTCAAACTCTGAATCTGGTTTATAGATTTTTAAGTAAAAGTAATCTTCATCAATTTTGGAGGTAGTTTTTTTATATTCATTTACTTAATGCTCCTCACTAACCAATCAGTGGGCCGGATCCAGAACTACGTCCGTCTTCCATAGACGGACGTAATTCAAGACCGCATATACGCAATCTACGTATCGAAACGATACGCAGATTACGTACAATAGCTACCATGCATGCGCAGTAGCTATTGTTCATTGAATTACGTCCGTCTATGGAAGACGGACGTAGTTCTGGATCTACCCCATTGACTTGAACAACTGTTTAACTTGTTCAAACTAGATTGTTTTTAATCCAGCTTTAGGGTTGGACATACTGGGGCGGTCTTCAGCCCCTGGGTGACACGTGCATGTGCACAGTGGCTTTCTTTTCTGACATAGAATATTTCTAAGCCTCGACAGGAAAAACATTGCACATGCACAGTGTACTCCTGTTATGTATTAGACCACTGAAATCATCAATGGTGTTCGTATGAATGTATTAAAATGTTTCTTTTATATTTACATACCTATATTCTAGAGGTCTACCCACATACCTGTAATTCCCTGGTCCTCACTCTAATAACAGCTATTAGGGGTGGAAAAGGGAGGTATATGGGTCCACTAGAATTCCTTGAAGAATACCATCTTCAGAGTGACAAGCTCTGCTCTGACACATTGTAACTCTAGAGATCAACTGGCCAACATTCATAAGAACAGGCCAGTGATAGAGGGTGGTGTTGATAACAATCGCCATAAAAACACAAGTCAGTCATAGATTAGTTCATTTAAATTACTTATTTGGCCGTAAAGGCCGTTTTCACATAAAAACTGTCTATATTATCTGAAAATGAAGTGATATATTCTTAGTAAATGGAGCCCTTAATCAAAGACAGTTTGAACACCAAGGGAACTTCAGATATTAGTCGATTAAGTGACTGATCTTGTATAGGGATCTATTTCCTTCTCAAATCTAATTTTAACCATTTTACAATTTTTGATAGAATAACTAGAAAGTAGTGGGCAGATATCAGTTTTGTACACACAAGCTAATTAATCTTTGTACACCCTAAGAAGAAAAGACACATTGATCTGCTGACAAGTAGTAGTATGTTTGTTCTCTCAGACTAATGGAGTAAGGTAGTAAACTAGCACGGAAATAGCAGTTACTTAGAAAAGTTATGATATGGACAAGTGGACTTTGAAGTGCTGATTCACCGTTGACTACATGAACTTACTAAGATTGGGGTGTTTTCATTAATGGTGATCACTCTGGATATTATACTGCTCTATTACAACAATACAAGATTCTGAGTTGAACTAAAACATATCTTGTGCATAAAAATGCCTGCATCTTACATTTGGCTCCTAAGGATCAAAATCTGTGGTTGAAGTCTGTTGCACCCACATGAACACTCACAGAATGCAGGTGTATATAGCAAAGACTGGAAAATTCCCCCATTTCTTAGGTCTGGATCTGGTTCAATATCCCCAAGGGGCTGTACATGGAAGGTATATGCAACACTAAATATGTTGCTTATATTAACATGTGTTGCTTTTCTTTTACTGATAGTCATACCAGCAAATCTTTTCCATCATGTACATTATTTAAAAATGAGGTTACTTAAAAGTTATGCCATTCTGATAATATTGGGTTCCATCCAGAAATCCGATTCTTCTACAATTGGGTCCCTGATTTCGGAAGGATCTGTAGTTGTAGGGCTACAATATCTATGCAATCACAAAGTTATCCAGTTCTTTTGTATAAACGGAGCTTCAAGTAAAAGCTTGGTCAGGCAGTTATTCATAACAGGTGATTTGTTCCAAGATGCAACATTCTTTGAGGGTTTTACTTTTTTTTTTCCATTATACCTGGGAAACTACAGGTACCAGCAGGCCCTAGATGTCATGGCATGCTACCATACGTGGTTCTCCAAGTGCTAGAAAGGCATGGGAGCCAAAAAGTATCTCTCCAAAGACAATATTATACCATTGTCACCAGAGGTGCAGAAAAGGCATTAATGCTATTAGTTTCAGTCCTGCCAAAATATATTTCTCACATGCTTTTAGTCCTAACACCCTAGAAAAACAATGAACCCCACCTTATGCCTGCAAAATACTTAAAGTAGAGTTCTGTCCATGGATCCACCATCCTTACGTAGGAGTGCAGGAGGGGCGACCTGTTGTACTACGTACAGTGTTTTGTGTCACAAAGGGCCTGATCCAGACCTACGCCGATGCGCTGTGCTTACTAAAGCGTCCACTCTCCCCGACACTCCCCCCTGTGCGGGCGTATTTTCCCTTCCTTACGCCGGCTGAAGGCTACCCTAAGCCGCCATAACATAAGGAAGGGGCCATACGCATACACAGGTGCGTATGTCCACCTAGCCCGCCCTCCTACCCTCATTTAACTAACTCCCCCTGCCCACCTACACTAACCTGTACGTAGGGACGCTGGGGGACGTCCCCTCCAGCGCCCCTACGGTGCTGCTACGGACGCCCGATCCACGATCGGGCGTTGACATCTGCCCGGCGCATGCGCAGATCGGCTTTTCAGCCGATCTTACACTTACGCCCGCCGTCCAAGCGATGGCTTGGCGTAGGTCTGGATCAGGCCCAAAATCCCTACGTGCCTCTGCAATGGATTTCACCATTAAGTCTGAATGAAGCCTATTGTCTACAGCAACTATTACACCAATGTATACCTGATATAGCAACTGAAGACAGATACAAATCACTAGTCTGTAACCATAGACCCAAATCTATAACAACTAGGGTCCACTGTATAACAAGTATTGAGCACTAAAGTTGGATTGGATCTAATGCCTAGATTATACAACTTCTGAAGCTGGTTGCCCTTTCCTCTAATTAGCAATGTCTAACCAAGTTGGAGGGGAGGGCAAACGTGGGTTGCATAAGAGTAGTTATTAGAATAGCTTGTGCAGCTAACTATCCCAAGATATTCTAAGTATTACCCTTATGCAACGCAAGTACAAAGCAATAAAGCAACAGTGAAAGACCAGGAAGAAATACCAGTGCAATATAAATGAATAACGATGGTGCAATAATAGTACACAACTGTAAAAATAACAATGCAATAAACAGTAATAATGGCCAATTATCAAGAATGGGAGTTTTGTAAGGGAAAACTGGAAAAATTTTATGGGAAGGTAAGTTCAGATGCATGGGGGTAGATCCTGAGCTACGTACGAAAGCGTATTTACTAGCCGGTGACGTAAAAACACTATTTTGTATGTACTGCACATGCACGCAGCAGATGTAAATACATATACATAAATCTGAACGTACGTAGCAGCATCATATCAACAGCGTAACTACGAACAAAGGGGCGTAACATCCATATGATACCCGTAATTACACTTTGGAGACGGGGGGAGGCATTTAAATCATACAGGATGGGCGTGCTTAGGCACTTACGTATGTGAAGCCTTTACATATGTCAGTAGTTACGTTTTGAAAAGTTAAGGTAGGGTTTGGCAAGCGTAAAACGACAAAAGTATGTACGGCCTAGGGGAGTGCACAGTAAATACGCAACGCCTTGAAACGTAATGGAAACGTAGGTCTGGATCTGGCCCATGGTTCCAAAGCCAGCTATGGACTTGCTATAATTATCATCTCCACTCTCTTTGTGGAAATGTGTATTTTATGCTAAAATAAGCAATCAAGTGTACATCCAATTCTACCAGAGCCTTATAATCTGTCTAACAACTGTCTAATAATCAATAACACATTTCCCACTTCATGCATTCATTATCACTGAATATTAGCACGTGGTGTTCAAGAAATAAGACCTGTTGTACAGTATAGTGGTATCTGTGAAGCATGTGTCCAAGAAATGTATCAAATCATCCTGACATGGACAAAATAGGTGTGGGAAAGCTTATTTATCGAGCAGCCATGATTCTTGCAGAAAGGCTGACCCTTGATCCTGAAGGATAAGATATTTCCTTTAGGGTCTGATAAGCAGCACCTGTCTACAATGTGCTGGGTCCTCTGCATTAAACAACTTCAGTTAATGTTCTGTCATGTCAGCTGAGGAGGTTATCTATATTTTGACACCTCTGAGATATTTTTCATTTAGATCTTGGACTAAGTATAAATGTCAGAACATATCATGACACATGCTAAGTCAATATGGAAAGTATATCTAACAGATGTCATAATTCTACAGTGCTATGTTATTTTGTATGTTTGTATGTATGTATGGGTGTGGGTCCCCACTAAAAACGGCCCCTTTTCGATACCGCCGCTCTCTCCCAGCCAGTTTCGCACTGGCTGTGATATCGATTGCTTATGCATCGATGAGGCATAGCAATCAATCCCTGGAGCACTGAACACGATGCTCCAAATGGTAAAGCTAATAACTACCCCAACCCTTCACCTAATTCTAACCCTAACCCTCCCCTTCCATTACCCTAACCCTCCCTTCCCCGCAGCCTGACCATAACCTTCCCTTCTCCCTAGCCTGACCCTAATACTCCCTTCTCTATAGCCTAACCCTAAGACCCTCCTCACCGCAGTCTGACCCTAACACACTCCTTCTATGGCCCTAACCCTAACCCTCCCTTCCTAAAAGCCTAACCCCTCAACACTAAAAGTCTCCAGAGTGGTTACTCACCTCTCCGGAGCTGTCAGCAGCAGGTCCGGCGGGTCTGCGGCGGGTCCTGCGAAAATGAATGGGCGAGTATGCCGATCAGCACAATAACCCATTCATTAAAAAAAATTCTAAAAAAGGCTCCCTATTCGAAATAGCTGCCTTTATTTCTGAAAGCAGCCCGTCGTAGTGGGGACTGCAAACTGTTTGTATGTTTGTATGTATGTATGTTTGTATGTATGTATGTATGTATGTATGTTTGTATGTATGTATGTATGTGCGTGTTTACCTGCAATGTTTAAAAACTGAAACTTTATTAAAAAAATACCTTGAATACAATACAAGTATACACAGATTTGCAAAACTATATTACAAAAATATGTAAATCAGTCAGTGTGCATTTCTGAGGTCCTTTTCTTTCTCAGTTTTTTTAGGACACTTTAAATAAAATCTAAATGTAAAAACATGTTTATATATTTTATAAAATGTCAGCTTTATTACTGGTTTCTATGACAAATAACCCTTGGCTTTACTAAATAGTAGGAAGGAGCTAAAATATCAAATTGTAGCTTTATATCTCTCCTTTTTAAATAGACCCCTGTATCTACTCGTAGAATAGAAATAGGTAATAAAGAAAATAAATACAAATGAAAGAGGAACCGTATGAAAATATGGCACAGCACAATGTCAGCACGGGATCCAGGATTGATTTATAAGCACTATAATGGTCCTTGTGTATCCCTATATTGCTGCTAAAGTGAAAAATAGAGGTAGTGTCCCTCAATAACCACTGCCTTCATCGAAAGATGGCCCTACTACTCAGCTACACTAGGAAAAATTAAGGAGGGAATTACAAATGCGTAATGAGTAATAAGGAAGTTTAAATTGCTTGCCAGTGGATTTATAATGAAAATGAATTTGTTGGTTTCTGTTTCTGGGACAGGATAAAATATTAGTTATATAATAATAATATTAATAATAATTATGGACTGGAGCAGCACTTACTGTACAATAAGTAAAGAGAGCGGAAGTACTTCCTCTTCCTGCTCTGCACCAGCCACCATCTGATTCAATACAAGGTCAGATCTGGATCCTCTAGAACGTCCTGGCACTGCGGCACCCGCACATGTTCTGCCGTACAAAAAGGGGAAGTATTCTAATCCTATCGATCGGGAAAAGCGCCCTTTATCAGGATCCGGCCCTATATGCCCTATATGCCCTATATGCGTTAAGACAGATGCACTGTAAATGCGTCACATAAGTGCTTTAATTCTTTCAATGGGTTATAAAACATGGACAGAAACACAAATGGAATCTATATGTTTCAGCAGATCTTCTCCTACTGGCTGATTTAAGAACTTATTACGAGCCCTGGACTATGAAAAAAATGATAATATAAAAAATGAGCTGTGTGCCAATATCGTTACTGCTGTGCAAAGCCAATGTATAAACACATTTTTCTAAGTTAATGTCATGTCACATATTTGCCAAGTATTACTGCTCCGCCATGCCACATTCCAGAGTGGTATGGTTTATTAGACATGTACCACATTATACAAATATTAAGCTGTAGGCACAATGAGTCCTTGGAATAATAATGTTTGTCTGCCTGACATGGTGACGAGTTTATTTTTGCATTCCCTTCCTCATTCTGAGCTTTGGACAGAGCAGTGTTACACATGGCATGCTGTCTCAGAGAAAAAGACCGTTATACTGTATAATAGCGCCACCTTTTGTTTGCCAAAATATATTCCTTATCAACATTTGTACACAAAAAGTAGAAAATCACCATCAGCAGTAAAATGATAACATGGGTTCTCTATCTCCACTGCTCGAATTACAATACAAAGTATTGTAAGTATTGTAATACTTAAGGGCGATAGTAACTTTAGATTTGTAGTAGTGCGGATAAGTGGACATACGGGCCGCTGATCCGTACAATTGCATTATGGTTGCCCTGTGGCAGCGTAAATGATAGTAACCCTAGATTTGCAAACATCATACGGAACAATAGTTTCATACGACCCATTTGCTCACAAATGGGCTGTGCTTCCCCTCTGCCCGCTAAAGTGGGGGGGGGAGCATGCAAAATATACAGTGTGGGAGGGGTCTCCCACACTTGTGTGGATGAGCGGTCATACGGACCGCTGATCCGCACAATTGCATTTAGGTTGTCCTATGGCAGCGTAAACTGTCATACAGCATGCACGAGAGAGGGGAGTGACAGGGGGCGTGCACTCCCCTCTCTTTCTCGGACAGACAGACCCCTGCACGTTCAGAGAGCATGCAGGGGTCTTGATCCGTCCCTAAGTTATTATGGTGATTATAATTATTAGATGATGATGTTATGTATAGAGTCTTTGAAAGGGAGTCTTTGAAGGCTCCAATCCAGAACGTTCTTGTGCTGGGTCTGTTGTGGAATTGATAATGAATTATGTCCTATTCATTTGCACACATAGACAAGGTATAAGCACATTTACTGGATTATTATTTAACTACTAAAACTACGGTATAATCTAAGGTGCATATCATTAGGGGTTTTAGTATTTTTCTTAAGCATTTCATAATCTTTTTCTTGATGATTAGGACAAATATGAATTTTAACCATTTTTGGCCATATGAACCCTTTATACACTAGAGTGGTTATCGGCCCAATTATCCAATTATCGGGTGATAAGGGTAAAAATCGCTGTAGTGTATGGTCAGGACGAATTTTTCAAATGTCCAACCAGGACCGCCATCAGGGGGGGGGGACACAGCCGGGATTACGGTCCCGTGTCTGCAGTTGATAGGAACCCGCCATTATTACAGGGAAAATGTGCAGGAAAGAATTTCCCTGCGCAGTGGCCAGATGGCAATGCAGGTCTGCGGGGCCCTGCCCATGTGACATCACTGATTACGTCACATAGAGGGCGGGGCCCCACAAATTCTGAAGACAGCCCTGGGCCCAACAATCGTAGCAGAAATGCTTTGGTATAATTATTGGTGCCCAATATTTTAAGCAGAGCCAATCAACTCACAGAATGGCTCCCTCTTCTGCTTGCTACTGCCTCCCTCTTCTGCGAGGATTATCGGTTGCAGCAGGAGAGGTGTATGGCACTGATAACGGGACCTTTCACCAGCGGAAAATCGTCCCATTTATCCTGCCACCTTCTGCAGGGACTGATCATCATCCCAGTGTATGGCCAGCTTAAGTAGTATGTATTGGGAGTGTAAGTTAAATGATTTGGGTTTTTTGTGTATTAAATATAGTGCGATGGTTCTTGAGGAAAAAAATTGCACCTTGACCATGTTAAATTACAGGGGAAGCAGATTTAAAAGTGAACACAGATTTTTTTGAGTGAGATGATGTTTTGTAAATAAACTCTAGAGGCCAGGTTTACTAAGCTGTGGGAAAGGAAAAGTGGAGATGTTGCCCATAGCAACCAAGCAGATTCTAGCTCATATTGACCTATTACATACTATAAAATGACAGCTAGAATCTGATTGGTTGCTATGGGCAACATCTCCTGCAGCTTAGTAAATATGGTCCTAAATTACAGTTTAAAAATAAACATGTACAGTATTTGTGTGCAATAGGTAAAGTTAGACAATATTTTCCTTGTATGCTATTTTTAAAATTGATTTGACCCCTACAATACAACATGGTTTATTCTGGTGCAGATTTGAACCTTTTTGTGTTGCTATTTATAACTACACCTTCAGTTTATTTGGATTTCTGGGTTTTGGTTTAGGATTCTCTATTAGGGAAATTTTATTGCACCCTATAATAATATATAATTTTTTTGCTTAAGTTTATAGTTATAATTAAAATGTATAGTTTAAAGCTTATAGAAATACAAAAAACTGAGCTATTTTAGCTAGAAATAGATGCAGAGTGTTGGAGAAAACAAATCGGGTGAATTGCAGAGAAAAAGAGTGTGGAGATTTAGGGAGAAAAGAGGTGAGGACTGGAGGGAAGAATAGGGGGAAATGAAGAGTAAAGCAAGTGTGGATATAATAACTGTGGTGGGGAGTGTCAGTAGAGACAATAGAAGAATTATAGAAGGAGAGAGTGAGCCAGAGGGGTGTTTTGAGGTGCTGTGATTGTAGAGAAGGGGATTTTCTGGAAATGATGTTATATCTCCATAAACCCACAAGAACAAGTAGGACAGAGGAATTTAAGGGGCTGTTATGGGGAATGTGGTATTTGTGGAATTGGAGCATGCAAGGGACATGTAAATGCAATTGGAGCTGAGTGTCATGGTATGTTGAGATAGTTTTCATGTTAGGAGAATCCTGCCAGTTTTATTTATAACAGACCCTAAATTTCCAAAGTCAGGTCTGCCTCATAAGCATGGAAAGATCTTCAACCAGAAAGAAGTGTCACCATTGACATAACTTTTAATATTTTTTATATTCAGTCAGTTTATTATGTATGGTGTGGTTAACCTTCCATGGAATACACATCGCCTATAAGGAACTGTGTGATACAATGTATGCAGTGGCTCTGTTACATCTTGCATGTATAGAAAATACTGAATGTGGGTGGTCAGTGTCCTGGATTCCTGTACACTAACAACCATCAACCTGACATTCATCAGTCTGAGGCAGATCTAAGAGAAGATGCAAATCAGGACTTAGTGCCTGGCAGCATAAAGTACAAAGGACATAGGAAGTGGAGGTTAGCATACTGGCCATAGGTCAGTGTTATTTATCTTATTTAAGTGAGTCACCAGCTGATAGTAAGGATGTATGGAAATATGATTTACACTGTAAAGGACTTTCAAGCAGTCACTGTTGCGCCTAAATTGTCTACAAGCCAAGAAAATTGTCTACATCATTACTAATGCACTCCAGCTTTTAAATACATGTATTTTTGTAATATATAAACTGCTAAATGTAGATTTAGATGGCAACTAATATTGCAAACATATTACTCATTCATAAAACTTATATCAGGTTATAACGATTTTTTGTGATGTTAAATGATTATATTGCAGGTAAATTCTCACTCATTTTCTAATTTACTAAATACAGTGACTGTAACTATTTCTAATAAGCACATAAATTAGATGTTTTTTTTTTTACATTTTTGTTTGTTTATTGGTAGCAATCAGTTAGATTGAAATGGGTTTCCACCATAAGATCAGAGCCGGCAGGGTGATGCGTTATTTACATGCATTGCCATGGAACTGTAGTTTTCCATGCTGATCCATGGTTTGTAAATATGATTTACTTTATTTTCCAGCAATAATGCCTGTTTTCACATAAAAATGGGCATTAAGGACCTGATTCACACTTAAGAATCTTCTTAAAATAAGAACTTAAAGTCACACCTGGGCTAAACCATGTTGATTGCAGGGGAGTCATATTTCATCTGTTGCAAACAGTACTAGTGTTGAGAGGTGATATTTCCCAGCCCAAGTCTAAATAACAGTGATAGTAACGCTGGTCAGTATGTTTGTGCAGTAAGTAATTCAAAGATATATCCCTGCATGCAAAGAATATAATTAAATTAATTCCCCCTGCAATCAGCATGGTTTTGCCGAGGAGTGACTTTAAGTTCTTATTTTAAGAAGATTCTTAAGTGTGAATCAGGTCCTATCTTAGGAAATTGATCTTTGTAAATAGACCCGTTAGGGGTTAACTTACTAATAGTGGACCGTATTCACAGATAGGATTTTGCATGGTTTTCCGTGCGTATATTTAGGAGCGGATTAACTGCGCATGCGTAGTAACTTTTTCCACGCAAGTTACGTAGGATTTAGGCATGGAAGTCCATTAGGCGCAGATGACTGAATCTTATTTTATTTTCTTGAATTTTATTTTCATTCAAAAAATATGGAACAAGAACTAGAACAAGAACTATAATCTCAGTGTTTTGGTTTTTTTTTATGTCTGATGCAAAATCAAATAATAAATTATTTTGAACTAAAGGCTACATAATATTGCTGTCACCGTTTGTAAGGCACTTATTCATTGCCAAGGATAAATTTACTGCCTCTCACAGGTGACTACCAGCAGACTGTATGTTGTCATTATTGAGGTACAGCCTTGTGAAAAAACTTGTAGGAAGTTTCATACAAACAGAGGAAACAGAGAGACCTTTCTGAAAGAAACATAGGAGCTGAGATGTGATGGTTTTTCATGATAAAACCTGGGAAAATAAAAAATCATATTGTTACCCCTGAAATGTTCTGTGTGCAGCCGAACTGTTGTGAGTATATCAATAGTGCTGAAACTACGCCCACTGTTCATTTTGCTAGGTCGGTGTTTACTTTGCAAAAGTGGTGCAAGTCATTTTGCACGTTAGACCAATATTTTCCCCTGGGGTAAAATAATAACATGTTTCTTTTGTGTTCCTTTCATTCCAGAGACAGAAAGTCATAAAATATTGGATCTTGCCAATGTTTTTGTGTTGAATTACAAAGAGTGAAAGTACAGTGTAAATCAACATTCTGAGCCAGCAGACTTGATGTAAAAGATAAGGGCATAAAAATTCAGCAGTTTTCTGTGCAGTGGGATTGCAGATGCTTTTCCACTCTTCTCATGTAATCCAGACTGTGCTAATCGATCCAAACAACTAACTCAGACATAACAGCAATCACACGACACAGGGACTGGGCTGAGTTTTCATCTTCTTCAGTTTACAGTAGGCATGTGAAAATCAAAACACTAATTGGGCCAAACAAAGTGTTAGATTGGTGGACCGCAAGAAAAATAAAAATTTTCATCCAGCCTCCGCCATCCATGTGTCTCCAGCCTCCCCAGTATTCCTCATTAGATCTGTCCAGCCACCCCAGTATTTCCCATCATGTGTCTCCAGCCTCCCCAGTATTCCTCATTATATCTGTCCAGCCTCCCCAGTATTTCCCATCATGTGTCTCCAGCCTCCCCAGTATTTCCCATTATGTCTCTCCAGCCTCCCCAGTATTTCCCATTATGTCTCTCCAGCCTCCCCAGTATTCCCCATTATGTCTCTCCAGCCTCACCAGTATTCCCCATCATGTGTCTCCAGGCTAGTATTCCCCAGCCCACATATTAATATTGGGCCACAAATAATATGCGTCTGGGCCGCATTCAGTTTTCGGGCCGCAAATTTGATACATCTGGTTTACAGTATAGACATTTCCTCTCTCTCCATACAAATCCAACTTCTACAGTGTTAAAGTGGGTATGGGAATGGTTACACTTTGACCACATGTATATCTGGATAGTGCTTGTGGATCTATTCAGGTCACTTATTTGGACAGCTGATCAAATGAAAATCAGGATCCGGATCCACCACAGGGTTATGACCGCAAAGAACTTGCAGTATGCAGACATGCGTTTTCCCTTGATATGAGTAACATCAGAGCAGGGGTGAATCTAGGGGTCTGAGGGCCCTAGGAAATTAAGATACTGGCACTCTCGCTCTGACAGAAAGCTTCTACAGCGCTGATGGCCAGACTGTGAAGTAGAGGCATTCTGAGGCGTTCTCTATTGCCTGTTATATAGTATTACAACATAACAGGCAGAAAGCCTGTACAGCTCAAAAGATGAGAACTGAGCACTGTATTTTGTGTCAGTCTAACCCTTAACTGCAATGGTGTCAAAATTAGTCAGCTCTCCTCCTTAACAAACACCATCCCAGCCAATGGGTAGATATGCACCTGCATTACAGTCATGCAGGCCTCGAACCCTTGCTGTCCAGTCCAGTTTCGTACAAAGTGGTTGACATATGCTAAGTCTACAACAGATAGTAATGCGACTCTGCCGCAGATCACTTATTTAATATTAATTAATTTAATGAGGAATGGAAATTATAAATCACAGATTCTCCTTCTGGAATGTATCTTACTGGAAATATCAAAATTAATCCTTCCATGTAACCAAAGCTCATGTGTGCACCAGCCTACTGGCCCGACCCAGATCTCCACGAGCTTTCCGTACACATGGAGTAACTAAAGTCCACACGTGCAAGTGGATGCAGCTTGAGTTGCCCCTTAGAGATGAGCCCATGAGATGATGCTGGTATCTTTAGCTGAAAATGAATCGCTACAGTGTTAACTACTAAATATGTCACTGAGCTAAAAAGACCTTTATGAGAACAGTCCATCAAACCAAACAGTTCATATGCAAGCTCTCCAAAGGAAAAATAGGGAATCTTCCTTCCCCAAACTCTTTTTTTCAAGCGTTCCACAGGAGTCAAAGGAGAATTCGTCACACTTATATTGTCCACATACAGTTCATGCTAAGGTAAGTGAAGCTCATGTGATGTTAATAAGGTCCTGGGAAAAAGCCAGATGTACTGGACTCCTAGGAAGAGGATGCCCTGCTACAAGGTTCACACTGACTGCAACACACACCAACGGGTTGAGAAAATGCATGGCAGTAATCAATATTAAAACATATAAGACATATCACAAGGTAATCACTTATTCTTTTAAATTAATATATTTGAATAATTTACAATGTTGCAGTTAATGGAGTTGTTAATGTTAAGGTACATAAACTCTTAAAAACAAGAGAATTGCTCTAAGTGTAAAAAATCGCAATTAAATATTCACATAATTCCATAAATAAATAAAGTGTATTTATTTATATATTTATTTATTCAAGCGAGGTTCACAGATTAAAAGGCGATCTCTTGACAAAATTTCACCAGACAGATTCAAAATTATTTCAGCAACATTTTAGCTCATAGGCAATGAGTTCCACTAGAGTTTAAAGATATAGGACCGAATCCAGAGTTACGGATGTCAGTCCACTTACGCATGAAAGTTGCGTTATGTTATGACTGGAGGGCGCATGCCCCCTTCAGATATTACATTTGTGTTACTATAGTAACACTTACGTACATGGCCTGTGCTTCCTCTCCGCCCGCTAAGGTGGGTGGGGGGAAGCATGGAAATTGTACAGTGTGGGAGGGGTATCCCACACTCATGTGGATCAGTGGTCGTATGGACCGCTGATCCGCACACTTTAGTTAAGGCAGGGGAGAGGGGTGTGACAGAGGGAGTTCACTCCCCTTTACGTACGGAAAGTGTACTGGAGTCTGGATCCGGTCCCAAGAGACCATAAATTCTTTTTAGGGTAATAGTATAATAAATATAAAAAATAAATATACTATAAAATTAAGAATAAGTACAAAAATGAATAGATAATAAATAAAATAAAAATTATATTAGATTAAATAAGAACAATACAAGAGACATATAAATCTCCAGAAATTTATAGATAGTCGGAATTTCCTTATAATAATAAAATAAAATTTTTATTAGATTAAATAGGAACAATACAAGAGACATATAAATCTCCCGAAATTTATAGATAGTCGGAATTTCCTTTGTTCACATTAAGAGGGTCTCAGTGTATAGCAAACACAAGAGATATAGCAGGCCTTTCACTGATCATCGTAGAGGGTTATCTTTTAACATCCATCTAACTGACCAACATGGTTTAATATACATTTGAAGAAAATAAAACCAGAAATGTTAATATAATTGTATTAATTGTATTTAGATATGTATTATTTCCAGAGTACACCTGCTCCATTGAATTAAAATAAGAAAAAATATATAAAGACCGCACGGAGTAGTTTAGGAAGAAGGAGGCGTGCTAATGCCGCCTCGTGGAAGTTTTACTTGGAAGTGGGAGGAGGGAGGGATTTAGATTAGCCGGGGAGGGCAGGGAGAGTCAGTTTTTTACTTAAATTACGCACGGTAAGATAAGGTAGCCCTATGGCACGCTTAAGACCGCACATACGCAATCTGCGTAACGAAACGATACATAGATTGCGTAAAATAGTTACTATGCATGCTTAGAAGCTACTATCAATAAATTAAGGACGTATGTCGCACAGTTACGGAGTTGTGAATCCGGCCCATAGTTGCTAGGTTTCTCTTATTTCAAAAGCTGTTGTTTAGCCATTCAGTGTGGCATTATATATAAAGTGACTAAGGGATTTAATTCAACAAATCTCAATATTTAGGATTTGTGCTAAGGTGTCTAGTCAACGGGCCCGATTTAATTAAACGTGAAGCTCGCATTATTTTGGTTGTGACGCTAACTGCGCTTAAAACCGGCTATCACGGGAGTCAGATGCTTTGTTGCATAGGGAGAGGAATTAGTAGCAGAAAGAGAGAAGTAGTGATGCCCCTTTATAAATCATTGGTACGCCCTCACCTAGAATACTGTGTTCAGTTCTGGAGGCCATATCTCCAGAAAGACATAAATACATTAGAGACTGTGCAAAGAAAAGCAACTAAAATGGTCCATGGCCTTTGTAACAAAGCATACCAAGAAAGGCTAGAGGAACTAAACATATATAGCTTGGAGCAGAGAAGGGAGAAGGGGGACATGATAGCAGCTTTCAAATACATCAAGGGTTGTGCAGCTTTCACATTTATCAAGGGTTATAAACGGCTAGAGGAGGGTGGTATTTTTTAAAGGAAGAGGTGTAATAGAACACGAGGGCATGAATATAAACTGGAGGGTGGTAGATTCAGAGGAAATGTGCAGAAAAATTACTTTACTGAAAGGGTGATAGATAAGTGGAATATTTTCCCATCTGAGGTAGTTGAGGCCAATACAGTAGAACAATTTAAACATGCTTGTGATAAATATAAGGGTATCCTAAATTGTAAACCAAATTGAGGGTCTAGGGTCAGTATAGTTTTCAATAAACAAATGGGCAGACTAGATGGGCCATGTGGCTCTTATCTGCCGTCACTTTCTATGTTTCTATGAGCCAAAATTCACGGATTCTATGGGTAATAAAAATGATCTTTAACAATAATGTGGGAAATGATCGCACCACTAGGTGCTATTTATTAGTGTGATGCATTTAATTTTGAGGAAATTAGCATTGCCTCTGTGGTTCAAGCTTACATGTCTAGATAAAGTATTTTCTCATTTAAAATATCCCTGCAGTTTTCCACAAACCAAGTGTGAAGCATCCCACAGATACATAAATAAGAACAGTAGATTACCAAGAGCCACGAGAAACAGAAACATATAAGCATATCTAAAAGACCATTAGGGGGCAGCAGAGGACTGTAAAATGTTCAATACACTCCACTGTATAGATGAGAGAGAGAGAGAGTGAGTGAGAGTGAGTGTGAGAGAGAGAGGTATAGACGAGAGAGAGACAGGGGTCATGTACTTGTGCACCACCTTCATTTAGTGGTAGTACTTCATTACTGGAATGTAAGGAGCTGCAGAGATATAAATGTCACGCTGTCTGCACAATATCCAAGTTTCTTGCACCATCTGTATACTTAGAAAGTGGGAAGCCCAATGTTAAAGCTTGTCCTAGAGTAAGGGTAGGGAAA
>WWET01000043.1:477307-500382 GCA_011038615.1 Limnodynastes dumerilii | reverse complement strand
TGGAGTGGAGAAACTAGAAATTGGAGGAGATGTGGTTGAATATCTAGAAGCCATGATTAAATCCAAGCATCTGATACACAGGATAGCAAAGAAGCAAAACACGGAACACAACAGTAGCCAAGACATCCCATTCTGCACAATTGCTGTACACAACCCGTCCTGTCCAGCCCACCATCGGAAACGCTTTCAGCACGGAAGTCTGCATTATGAAGCCTTATGTGAATGTAAGCACACATATGAAATGAAAGAGGTTTCTGCTCGCTAAGAGTGAAAAACACCCACATTTCTTAAGACTGGATCCAGTCCATACTGATCACTCTTTAAAAACGTTGTCTGGAAGAGAGTGTCATGTTTCTCAGCTATGAATATCTCAAGCATGTTAAATTCATGGACATATGTTAACATACAAAGGTCATTAACAACACAGCTCTCCCTATGAAAACAGATAACATCAGCACTGTTATCTCCAGTTATCCATTCCTAGTTATCCTAATTGGATATCTGGCCCATTACCAGTACATATTACAGAAAGGAAGAAAGGAAGAGTGGACCAGGCACCAGTGTAGATTTTATTCAGGACCACTACCCAAAATGGAGTATGGTGCACCAAGGAATATAGTATAGAATCACACAGATTGTCTACATCAGGGTAAATACCCTGCCATAAACAAAGATTCCTCTATGGGTACTCTGGATCTCTATTAATAAGATATAGTCTTATATAAAACAATTCATCTTTATTAATATACAACATTAAAAGTAATGAATAGTTGACCTTAACGTAGTGAAATATAAAAAACATACAAAAACTCTTGCAGTGTTATACACCGAAAATATTATTAAAACCAAAATGTAAATAATATATATAAATAGCAGCACGTGTCACAGAACTGTGTCATACAGTAACTATAAATATATGATAATAAATGAATGTATTCCCGTGTGAATCTAATAATATTGCAATTACTCTCACAAACAAATTGTCAGTAATATACAGAGTATTAGGTTTCCCAACTATCTCAAAAGTACTGATTGTTGATTACTCAAATTATCACCAATGAACCTTGATGTTATAGCCCTTAATATTGTAATGTTTTTATATTTCACAACGTTAAGGTCAACTATTCATTACTTTTAATGCATATTAATAAAGATTACTTGTTTTATATAAGACTATATCTCATTAATAGAGATCCAGAGTACCCATATAGGAATCTTTGTTTATGACAGGGTATTTACCCTGATGTAGACAATCTGTGTGATCCATTACAGTACACTCTGTTGTGTAAGTCATATTGGGCCAGATCCTCAACAATGGCCGACAGGGGCTTACAGTAATATGCGTAGGTCCCATCTGAGAACATCTGTGCATGCGCCTGCCAGATCTTCCCAGGGCATAAGTACTAACATACATAACAAAGTTACGGATGTTAGTACTTACGCTGAAGGGGCAGACCTTTCAGTTACGATGGCAATGTATATGAGGGGTCAGGGGCAGGGGAAGACTTAAGGGAGGAATCTGGACACATAAGTGTCCAGATTTCCTACCGACAGCAGGAAGTGCAGTGGGCGTACACTGCCCGCTACAGGAGCGTAACTACAGACCCTCAAACGTACGTTAAGCGGGCGGGGGTCAGAATCTACCCCATTGTTATTAGCAAATATTTGAAGATCTAATTTTATTCTGTAACAATCTACAGTTAAATAATTTCCAGCAGGTGGAGTAATAACATTTTCATAAAAAGTAACTATGGACTTTTTAGTGTTTATTTTTTAATACAATGAGGTTGATTTGTTTTCTATAACTTTTGACTTTACTATTCCAATGATGCTTAACCAGAACTTACTTTATACATTTATAACCTTTGCTTTGTGATGCATTTTTGGTTTCTAGAATAAGACATTTATATTGTTTTTGAAAAAAGAGACACCGGTGCTCCCATTATAAACATAACACTACACTAGAACACTGATGCTAAATACAGGGGAAGCCAGTCCACTAACAAATACAGAGCATATGGAGATGAAGCAGTATTGGAAAAGTGATAAATCAATGAAATAGCACATTTTCACAATGGCTGAAGTAAGACTTAAATCAACTGATTTAAATTATAACAGAGTTTTTTTATCAAATCCCCAAAAAATAATTAAACTAAAATAAGCATCAGCAAATCAATAAGAGACAAATATATAAAATAAAAAAGAGGTCCCTGAGTATTGAATAAACCCAAATAAAGTTAGAATAGATAGGTAATAAGGAAACCCTGTGTGATGCATGAGGAGGTGGAACTGTGGTCATAGGGATTACAGTGTACGTAGGTCTGTAAGTAGGAATGAGTATCGGCGAGAGCAAGCCCTCTGCACTCCCAGCTCTCGGTAGTATATATGGACACTTACGTGTCCAGATTCCTACCTTAAGTATTACAACTAGGTCACTGTCGTATGCAGCTCTGGATCTACCCCATTATTCGGTTTCAGGGAAGAAATGTGATATTCACAATCTTGCTCTGGATCCCATGGCAAGCAGAAAATATTGGGTGGCCAGCCCAATGTTTTGAAGGCGATTCAGTCTGTGGAACAAAAGTTCTATTTATGAAATACAAGCAACCGAAAGCTTATATTTGTCTGTCTCTATTTTGAAAATGGTACTTATTAGAAACCTTTACTAATGAATGGGTAAGTATGCTGAAATAATTTTTCAGATTCATTCGCACAATTTACAAGGTGATAGAAAAACAGGTACGAGTACGACGAAAAGGACTCACTGCACATGTGCAGACAAGTTGTCCATTCCAACACAGCGCTAGGACTCAAGAAGAAATCAGCAATAATATAAAAGAAAATATCCAGTGTACAAGTATTTTTATTTTTAACAGTCCATACTTTGCACAACAAGTGTCCGTGGTGTTTGCATCAACCCATACTAGGGATTACTCTATAGATCAACCTTACAGAATGTGTATGGTAGGCTTATGTGAAAGCAAAAAAAAAGTGCTTTAAACTGCACATATGTCAATCATCTGTAGGTGTTCTGGATCACACTCTTCAATGATCTGATAGAAATAAGATTTAAAAAATGGTCATATAATAATATGATTATTTTAATTAAAAGGCGTAATTAAAGTTTCAAAGGTGTGTTGTAAAAATCTATAAGAATGACAATAAATATCAATATCAATAAATAAAATTATAAATATAATAATAAAAAGGTAGTAAAATCCTTGATGATAGAATAATTCATTTAAAAAAAAATACAGGCAGAATTGTGAGAAAAGATATTTGTTTCCCAATTGTATTAAATGTGCATTCATGAAATGTAAATACCGGTATCTGTTTTTATCTACTGTTTTAATATTTTTTGTAATAATCTTGTATCCTTCATTATATCATTTTAAATCCAAGTATTCAATGTATGTATTGGATACCTTATGGGTGAATTTTTGATAGGACTTATTATTGGATAGCCACTCTACAAATTTATTGATTTATATCTTTGAGGCCAGATAAGAATGTCAGCTATATACATAATCATTTATAGAGAGAGATATTCAATATAGGAATTATTATCATATATTATTTTCCATTCCCATCTAGCCATATGGAGGTTTCCAAAACTGTGAGCAAAGGTAGTTTCCATATCCATCCCAAAAATGTATAGATATATATATCTACAAACTTCTCAATGTAAATAATGTAATACATTTTATAAAACACAATTAAAAAATTGATGTGGATTCACCCGATTAATATCATCTTCTAAAAATTCTAAGACTGGTTCTGTATCTTTATTTTCTCATCTATTGATCTATACAAAAAGTGTAAATAGATAGGTGCTGCTGTTAACAAAAATGCTTACCAAGTCGCAGGGCTCCCAAAGATTTATTATGAAAACTCTGTAAACATGTTTTCCTTTGCATCCTATATAGACCGAATCATGGAATGCCCAAAGTTTGGAATTGGGTGTGTGGGGGAATTATTACAATTGTTAGCTTATCCTGTTTCACCTCCCCATCTAACAAGCTTTGTGCTTCATTGTCTCACAGTAGAGACATCAAGAAAAACATTACCACAAGGCCAATGACAGCAGTTGCCAGTGCACCCTATACAGAGAGCAAGTGAAGACTTGATGTTTTTTTTTTCTTTCTGGTCTGTTTTAGTAGCATCAGTGACATGCCTCTACGAGCACAGCATGCATTCCTCAAAGCAGCACTCCCACTGATGGAAAATAAGTGTGTGCCCAGGATGAGAAAGCATTGCCAAGGCACCTATTGCTGAACCACATCTCCCATGATGCATAGACTCTTGGAGGCGATATAAATATCAGGTTTTGATCATGTAGTTTTAGAGGTTACCAAGGCTGGCATGAATGTTTCTGTTTTGCTAGCACATTATAGCATCTTATTTAATGTGCTTTGACATAAATATAGCCAGGGGCAGAACTACCATTGGTGCAGCAGGTGAAGCAGCACCGGGGGCCCATGCTGATACAAGGACCCACAGCCGTCATCACCGCACTGCCGAAGCTTCCCACCGGGTTACCTGGGATATCATCAGGGCCAAAGCATATTTTTTGCACCTGGACCCACAACTCGCTAGTTCCGCCTCTAAATATAGCTTATCGTTACATCTGTGCGTAAGCTTTATTTGCTTATTGAATAACTGTAATGTGTCATTTTAAATCATTATCGACATGTATTCATTCATTCATTCATTTTATCTTACAGTCTCCTAATAATGTTTATTAAATATATATTTCTATTATTAGATGTTAACAACCTTTCATTACATAAGGTGGCAAAATAATATCATAATTGTTGTCATCTGCAGGCTCTCGGTGTCCGTTACAACATATATGTTTTGCTAGAGAGTCAAAAGTCTTTGTAACGTGATGGCTCAATTTCTCACATCGCTGAACTCAGGAGTTTGATGATTGTTTAAAAATTGTAGAGTGCTACATATACATATATAGTGATACCACTATATATACTGTTTCCGTAGACCGCTATGTAATATGATAGCGCTATATATACTGTGTCCTGACTTAATATGTTTGATTTTTGTTTTATCAAACTCAATAATACATCTGCACCCTCTGTCATAAACATTTCTTTTAACAACAGAAAGAAACGTGGAACCTAGGAAGCAGAATGCCTCCAACAGGCTCTCCAAGAATTACGGAATTCTAAGCACACAATTGGCCTGATCCAGAGCTACGCTGTGCTGTACTTCATAAGTACAGTCAGCGTAGCTCATAAGCACTCCCCCCGACACTCCCCCTGTCCCGACGTACTTACCCACTGTTACGCCGGCTGAAGGCTACCTTAACTTCAGCTGGCGTAACAGTGGGTATTTACATCGGGAATCAATTCGTAAACCTCTAACCCAGCCCTCCCTTCCTAATCTCCCTTCCTCCTCCAGCCTACCTTCCGTAACTACAGCACGCCCCTTCGTCCGTAACTACGCTGTAGTTACGGACACCAGATCCACTGTACCCAGAGCCATGGATTACGCCGGGCAACATTTGCCCGGCGCATGCGCAGAACAGCAGAAATGCCGTTCTTACGCATATGTCCACCGTAAAAACAACGGCTGCCATAGGCCTGGATCTGCCCCATTGTCTCTTGAAAATAATAACCTAAATATAGAGGCCTCGGCTGCTCCATCTAGTCCAAGGATCAACTGCTTTATTATTCCCTCCAGGTCCCTCCCAAGTCAAAGGAGTAATTCTATAAACTTGGAATGATTTTAGATCTGCATTTGCAGTACCATTACAAGGAACAAAAGAGAGATACGGCGCTCCATACAAACATTATATAACACTGTGTTTCAGCACATACATAAAATTGTGTACTCAGGTGGTCTGTATTAAGACACTCCTGCCATTTGAAAAGTGTGCAGCAGCCATATTGGGGAGGGGTCAGGATCCCAAAGTAAACTAACAGTAACAAAAAAACACACAAGGCCGCGCTTCAATTCAAATATATAAAATGTGTGCAAGTGTCTATATAAATGAAAAGGCACAGTTAAGGACCAAAGTGACCACTGTGTAACTACAAGGAGCAAAAGAGAGGTCCAGTGCTCCATATAAACATTCTATAAAACTATATGGCAGCACATACATAAAAAGGAGGATTAGTTCACAATACAGCTAAGACACTCCTGCTATTTTTTTTTGTTACTGTTAGTTTACATTGGGAGCCTGACCTTGACACTGGGCAGGTGAGGTGAACCCAATATAGCTATATTGTGAACTAAACATCCTTTTTATGTGCTGACACATTGTGTTATATAATGTATGTTTGGAGCGCTGTACCTCTCTTTTGTTCCTTATAGTTACACAGTGGTCACTTTGGTCCTTGGCTGTACCATTATATCTGCAACGGAGTGCAGCCATCCGTGTGAGCCTCAGACTGCATGCATATATTCTACACATAGGGGGTACACAGCAGTGTGGGGGGGCACTAGGATGTGCCTACCCTTATGTGTGGGAGATATGCATGGGGGTGGGCATAAGCATGTAAATTGTACAGTAAGGGCTTGGCTATGATGCGGTATTCCACATGGAATTGTTTCCGTGAGAAATACTTAAGGTAGGGTTCTGTTGGTGGATCCCCACTTATGTGGTAAGTGCACTCCCATAACACGCCCCTCTGATAGACGGAATTTAGCTGACTTCTGTGTCCATAGCCCTACCATAACTTCTCCATGCGTAACGTTGTTGACACATTTTATAAGACTCCGCCCTTTCTCCAAAAAGTTTTTAATTTTAACACTATTTCTTTTATCATTCATGTGATGGATACCATGTGTGAGAGAATGATATGATTTGTTGCTACAAAGTGTCTACACCTGCGGATCTTACACAAATTTGAATTGATGAACTGTAACTAATATCACATTTCACCCTGTGTGCCACTAAGACTGAATTTATTCAGGTTTTTTTATTTATTTTTGGAGTTTTGAAAATTAGTTTACATACAGCGCTTTCTTTAATTGCTCATTTCTATGTTTTCTGCAACTCTTGTCTCACTTCTGTAAGAGTGTGTATTTGGGGGAGGGGATAATCCAATGGTGGAGTATGGCTTTACATGCAATGGTTAACATGAGTGTAAGCCATGGTTTGAATGGTATGGAGTCCATTCATCAAAATTACAAAATAACATTGGAATAGGTAGTTTAGGGAGCATGATGTCTACGACAGAATTAATATAGCTAACAATATTTTCCCAGAATGTTTTTTGCTTGACCATAAGTTGTGAACAAGTGTTGCCTTCTCCTTCTTGCATTTAAGACAAATACCAATCTCTTCTGAAATAATGAAATAGTGAAATAATGTGCTCTCTGTACCTGAGAATAACTTGCAGGTGAGTTTCCTGCAACCTGGGTGAATGAAGCCAATTCACATTATTTGTATGATATTTGAGCAAAATATCGGGTTCATTCAGGTAGGTAAATTTAACTGCCACCTTAACTGGACTGCACCCCAGAGTTCTTGTGTTTAAGTTGCCAAGAGAGACTTATAAACAAACCGTTGTACAAGCAGAATAGGTCTTATCATAGTCCCCTATCATACCGAAGTCTGGATCCAGCCCAAAATGCCGAGTTTGTAGATGCCTAAAAAGTGGGAGTTGAGCATTGGAAATTTTTAACTGTTTAAAAATGTCCAGGGGGCCCCGGGGTCAAAGGTATCCCGAATGGATAAAATGCACTTTCCTCTCCAGTTGATATATAACCTTTTATCTAGGCTTGATGAAAGAGCTGTGTTAAGTAGATAGGTGTGAGCAGAGGCGCCTTGTTACTCTGAGCCAAGCCTGGTAAGTATCAGAAAACACCTTGTTCAAGATATGTGAGGGACTTGTGAACTAGGAAGATGTAGGAGAGAGAATGGGTGAAATAGTTCTCTATGGAGCTGCACATCTATAAAATAATTCTGTTTTAATTCCGCGTATACGCAATCTACGTTGCAAGAAGTAACATAGATTACGTAACAAAATTACAGCACATGCGCAGTAACACATTGCTGAAAACTCCGGCCACGAATGCAATGCGGCCGGAGTTCTGCATACGGCCCAATATGACTATAAAAATATCACAAAAACAGAATAAAGTGAAGCAAGCACAGAACGCAAAGCAAAATGTGAGGTGTCAAGCTTGTGTCATACGCGGCAGCGTATTACTTACCTCAGGCGCCGCGTCTCCCGCTGCTCTCCTCTCTGGTACGGAACCTGTCATCTCCTGGCGCAAGTCCTGGCTGTTGCCTAGCAGCCAGGACGCTTCCTCTGACGCTCGTCGGGTGCTGCCATCTTCCCTCATGCGTCCTGGTCGTTGCTTAGTGACCAGGACGCATACTGCTGACAAGACAGGGCGCGCGGCAGCCAGAACCTATCACTAGCCTCCTGCCCCTATTTAAGGTAAGAGCACCTGTTGCTCCTTGCCAATTATAGCTTTTTTGCTGGAACTTCTCCTCTCTACTTGTCTCTGCTCTGTTTTTTCTGCTGATTCCTGAGTGCCTCAGTTCCATCCTGCCCAGTACCTAGCCTTGTTCCTTAGTGTCTCTCTTACCCTCTCTCTCACCTTATTGTGCAGTCCTTCTTTGTTTGTACCTAGCCTCTCCTGTCTGATTGTTACTGTTTACCCCTTGTGGGTATCTGCCGTCTGCTTGTGTGAGTGATGTGAGAGCTAGGAGGTTAAAGGAGTTAGAGATGAACAGATCATGTATGGCTGGGAGCTTGTTACAGATGGATCTTGCGTTCCAGAGAGTGCAGGAGAAGGGGGGGGGGGGGGAGAGTGGAAATGTGGATGAGGTTGGCAGGGTTGGATGCGCGAGGAGGGGGAAGAGGATTGGGGTAAGGGCGAAGGGTTAAGATGGGAATGGGACAGGGAACTGGTAAGGGAGTGATAAAGGGTGCAGGGTTAAGAATATGTGAGCTGCATTTCTTTAATACTGGTATGTATGTTCTTCTCTATACCATGCTTTATATTCAGTCCTATGTGACTTCTATTGTAAGACACCATGCACCAGGTTTATCTATGTTTCTATCGTATTACTGTGATTCTTCATGCAACATGTTCTATCTCATGTTCACAAAATTATACAGAAAATAAAATAAAATAATAAAAGATTAAAATACTAAAAAAAAAATGATGTGGGGGATGAGTGAAGATGTCAAACAGATAGGTGGATAGATGTGGAGGGCACCTGGGCAGTATATATGTAGATAGAGTGATGTCAGTCAGAGTATAAATACAATAGGAGTGGTAGCTAAATTAATATCCAAAAATAGGACTAATATAGTAATAACAATTATAAAAATAAGTAGAAAAGTCTGGATGTAAATATACGGTTACAACACTGACTGAGATATGTATAAAATAATATACGGTTACAACACTGACTGAGATATGTATAAAATAAATAGATGAGATATAAGTGAAAGTAACGTGTGAATAAACTAGTAATTATATAATAATAAGATAAAAATAATGGCTAATAGTAAAGTTAGTATTTGTGCACCTGTTTCTGTGTTCTAACTCACCTGATTCTGTTTCAAACTCACTTATGTTTTCAAGCTGTTTCACTTAGGATGCAAGCTACTTCAATACCTCTGTACTACTACAATAAGGAACAATCATTTGCCAGCTATTGCTAAGACATTACAAATCAAAATGAAAAGGTATTCTGGAGGACAATCAGAAACTCCAAGAAAAGTACTAAGAATACAATAAAATGTATGGAACGTGAAAACAAGTTAAAATATTTTTTAATCAAAAGCAATCTATAAAATGTATCTAAAAGACATATAGTATATCTATTAAGAAATCTATCTAGATGTAACTATGTCTTATTTAGTAAAAAAAAAAAGGAATAGGCAAAAAGTGTCTCATAAATAGCCATAATATTTGGCAACTTGCTAGTCAATAATCCTGTTGCTTAGGATTCATGTGCTCATCTCTTTGAAATATTTAGCGGCTTGCTGTCTCTCTCATTGAGTTTTCCTTTTTAGGGCCTCTCTCACCTCCTTCTTCTCCAGTGGAATTGGTGGTGGGATCTCCAGTTCTCGTTTGGGGCTGTGGAATCCAAATGTCTTTTTAAACTCACATATAAAAAAAAGATTCAGAGATTCAGAGCGCTGATCAAATAATCAATATTTATTATGTTAAAAAACAAAGCCTCAATTGAGGCAAATATGTAACTTTTTTCCACAAATAGTACCAAGAAAATTAAAACAGTAGTCACTTCTGGCAATCACAATATATAAAGGTACCACATATTTGAAACTGTTCCGGCTTAAAGTATGTTCTATACTTCCATTAGTCATTCAAAGTATTGAATCTCAATTAGATTCTTTAAATTTATAGGTACAAATCTATTTCCATAGAAGTGTTAATAAATACAAAAATATATAGTGAAAGAAAAAAGACAAAAGAAAAATAAAGGAGTCTGTGACGTCACCTAGAAAGTATGGGCTGCAATATTCCTGATGTAGATAGTGAAACAGCTGAAATCCGTAAAAAGTCACAATTTTAGGCCACCTGGCACATCTAAATAGTGATTATAAGGCAAGCATCATCCGTGCAGCAATAAATATTGTAGTTCTGTGGTAATGGCTTAGAGAATATTCACAGTTTTTGTGTATTAACAGTCACACGGTAGTGAGTATTTGTGATTAGTTGTAATTATTCAATGAGGGTCAAGATTATGTTCATACCTTTTACTTCTTAGCCGGAAATGTAATATATGTGTCGGCAATAGGGGAGTCAGAGGTAGTACTCACAAACTTCATTGAGAGGATGTGTCCTTGGCTGAATGTGGACTTGAGCAGAGGAAGCTCTGACAACCGTGACTCCAATCACTCAGCTGGACGGGGGATGACGTCACAGACCTGTAGTGAGGCGCAAGCTAAGGGCTCCAGCGCCCGTACTTTAGCTGAGGGAACTTTCACTGCAGATAATTGTTCAGAGTCTAGTCTGCTGATAGGGAATAAATAATAGACCCAGTATTAGATGTCACTGATCGATATATGTAAAGTTGATATCCGTGACTAGGAGAAAAACTTATAGCCGATGCTGCTGCTGTCCATTTTAAATTGCAATTGTTGAGCTGTAATTGTAATGAAACTGTAGATGACGCACCCACTCTCTGGAATAGCCTTCCTCGCTCATTAAGACTATCCAAACTCACATATAAAAAAAAGATTCAGAGATTCAGAGCGCTGATCAAATAATCAATATTTATTATGTTAAAAAACAAAGCCTCCCTTGAGGCAAATATGTAACTTTTCTCCACAAATAGTACCAAGAAAATTAAAACAGAAGTCACTTCTGGCAATCACAATGTATAAAGGTACCACATATTTGAAACTGTTCCGACTTAAAGTATGTTCTATACTTCCATTAGTCATTCAAAGTATTGCCTCTCAATTAGATTCTTTAAATGTATAGGTACAAACCTATTTCCATAGAAGTGTTAATAAATACAAAAATATATAGTGAAAGAAAAAAGACCAAAGAAAAATAAAGGAGTCTGTGACGTCACCTAGAAAGTATGGGCTGCAATATTCCTGATGTAGATAGTGAAACAGCTGAAATCCGTAAAAAGTCACAATTTTAGGCCACCTGGCACATCTAAATAGTGATTATACGGCATGCATCATCCGTGCAGCAATAAATATTGTAGTTCTGTGGTAATGGCTTAGAGAATATTCACAGTTTTTGTGTATTAACAGTCACACGGTAGTGAGTATTTGTGATTAGTTGTAATTATTCAATGAGGGTCAAGATTATGTTCATACCTTTTACTTCTTAGCCGGAAATGTAATATATGTGCCGGCAATAGGGGAGTCAGAGGTAGTACTCACAAACTTCGTTGAGAGGATGTATATTACCAAGGAAAGTAAATGGCTGCAGGCAGTAAGTTGCGATCAATGCTGCTGCTGATTGTTGAGCTGTAATTGTAATGAAACTGTAGATGATGCTCTGGTCTTTCATACACATCATACCGGTGAGTAAATCTTGTTATTGTCATTACTATATTGGCAGCTTCAAACCCATTTGGAAGATATTGATTTACTTCTGGACAACTTTTTAACAGATGATGCCCCATACTGGATGTATCTTGCTTTGGGAACAGGTTGCTAATGGCTGTTTCCTTTTTTGATGTAGGAGTTCCATGTTTGGTATTATGATTCACAACTAAAATTATTTAATTTTTAATTGTTTGATTAATACTTGATTATAATGAGTAATACGTCTACTGTTGTTAACAATAGTAATCAAAATAAAATAGGGAGTATAGATATAAATAAATGACATATGGCACTTAAGTGGTCATGTGCTTATGTGTGTGGTGTTTTTTTTTATTTATATAAAATTTGGCAACCAAATATACGGCAACAAAAAATGCCTATAATTGTGATGTGAAGAGCACAAACAAGGTTCAAAAGGACTAATTACCATGCATTTCACCAAATACAGAAGTTCACTAAATAGTAAGCAGTCTGGGGTTTTAAAACATTTGGGGCTAGATTTACTAAACTGTGGAAAAGGAACAAATTGAGATGTTTCCCAATCAGATTCTAGATGACATTCTCTACTATGTAATAAGAAAGTGAGAGCTAGAATCTGATTGGTTGCTCTAGACAACATCGCAATTTTTTTCTTTTCCACAGTTTTGTCAAGTCTAGCGCCCTTGGATTTTTCCCAATCCAACATTACTAACTTTTTTAGAAGGCACAAATCGCCAGCCATCGCCACGATTTTCTTGTGAGTTGGGTTTTCCAAATTGCCAGTTTATAAAGGGTCATTTTGTGCTGGAGATTTATAATCACCAGCGATGTGCGGCAATTTTTGAAAGGTTAAATCGCGGTCAAAAATTGTCATATACCATGCCCTTTAGTTAAAAAAAAAAAAAAAAGCAAGATTAAGAATGTTAAAAAAATTGTTTATATTCTAACAAATGTGTACCGTGGCATACCCTGCAACACATGGGCATGCAGTTCCTTCTAGTACTATGTGCAGCAGTATTCTAAGGGTTAATACAATGTCGTGGTATGCATTTTTTGTTTATAAACACGTTTTAAACATTTAAAATCTTGGTTTTTTTTATTTTGTTTTTGTAAATTTGCATTTTTTTTGCAAGACAGTGTTGATTTGCATCAAATCAATACTCACAGCAGGCACATTTAAAGGGTGTGGGTTCCCGTTGCGAACGGCCCTATTTCGATAGGGCCGTTCTCTCTAAGACAGTTTCGAACTGGCAGGGAAATCGATTGCTTCTGCCTCCAAGAGGCAAAGCAATTGATCCCCGAAGCACCAAACAAGCTACTCCGAATGGTAAGTACCCCCAACATGTTGTCTAATCCTTACCCTAACCCTTCCCTTTTATTGCCCTAGCCCTAACCTTCCCTTCTCTACAGTCTGACCTTAACCCTCCCCTTCCACGGCCCTAACCCTCCCTTTCCCAGAACCCTAACTCTCCTCCTAACACTAAAAGTCCCCGGAGAGGTAAGTAAGTGGGTGTACGGCAGGTCAGGCCGATCTGCATACTTACCCATTCATTAAAAAAAAAATCTAAAATGGTAGCTATTCTAATGAACTTTCGGCTGTCTCTACTTCGGAAAGTCACGTATCGTAGTGGGGACTCCCACTGTATTTAAATGGTGATTTAAATACTGCAATTTTACTAAGCAACAATTAGAAAATCCAGCAATTTATATATTTTTCCTTTTCAAAATCACCATAGCGATCTTCCAAACGGCGATTTTGAAAAAGCTACATTTGGGTGCTTTTCTGGCAATTTCCTTTTAGTAAATCCGGTGTTTGCAAAATCGCTGGAAAAATCGTCCAAAAACGGCAATTTTTACAAATCGCCCCTTAATAAATCTGGCCCCAAGTCTCATCAAATCAACCACTATTCAATGTTCAAACAATGTCTGTGTACCTGTGATATCCTAGTGGATTGATTCTTTTCTTGTTTCATCCTTTCCCATTTATATGCTGAAGATAAAATAAATCCATGTAGCAGCCCTTCATGATTCCTTTTATCTTACATTTTCCTATAAAAACTGTCAATCACCTTCTATATAAAATAATTTCATAATGACATATTACTATCATCCTATGTACAAACAGTTTAAGCATGGGATTAAAGTAATTGTTTAATTTAGTATAGTAATTATTACAAAATTATTTAATATTAGGCAATAACTTAATCTACTTTAACAGGAGAATATGTCATTTCTAAGAAGAAAAAAAAAATGAATATTAAACATACCACATTATATCTACAGCATCTACTCTCATTTACCTAAAATACACCAACGTTTTGTTTAGTTACCCTATCATTTCAGGCATATATCATTCTATGCTGATCACTTACCTCTCTGAGGGCACTTCTTTGCAACACCACCCAGTTCCTTCAGTTGTAAAATCCATACAGTAGATATCAGCATGTCCCTTTGTAACCTGTGACGCACAATCAAGCCCAATATTCTAACATCCCACATGAGCAAGGCATTAAGGCAGTGGAACATTTTTCTTTATCTGGCGAGAGGGTGTGCTCCCAGGGAGACACCAATCAATTGGTGATACCAGCACATTTTTACTTACCCTAGACATACCTTCTTTAACCAAATGTGTCAGAACGTGCATCACTTCAGGTAACTTTGGAAAGTATTCTTTTGGAGCTACAAATTTTCTTCAACTTCCAAAGGGCCTTTTCCTGTGTGGAAAAAATGTCTTGTAGTTTATTTTAATTAATTGGACTGTGCTGAGAGCTTTGAAAATCTTCAATTTATTTGTATCTTCTTTGGGTTCTCTGTTTAGAAACACAGATGAAGCTGTCTAATTGGCCCTTCTTGCCCATAGAATCTCGGTTGCAGTTGAGTGTGTGCTTGGCATTTGCTGCCATCTACTCAATTAAAGTTTTAATTGTCTAACATAAATCTGAGCAGCTGGACATCAGCAAACTGTTTACTCTTTAAAGCCTTGATAAATGATTTCTTTTTATATCTACCTATCTTTTGACTCCTGTTCCCATATTTACAATAACAGGGCCGAATCCAGAATTAAAATATTGGCTAAGGTACGGAATTTTCTATCCACTATTCCATACATGCAAGCGGAGTGTACAACCCCTGCAATCCCCTTCCGAGCTCTACCTTAAGTCTCCGCATGCAGAAGGCTGCAATGTACATTAGGGAATTTGCATTTGAACCCCTGCTCACCATGCACACCTCATGAGTGGGGCCACCCCTCTATTGGAGACTGAATTCCACACGGAAAACAGCATCTGGCAGCTGCATTCCAATGCAGAATTCTTGGTACTGCGTGTTGCATCTGTAAATCAGCTGTCTTTCTTACTTTAAGATCCAGTACACAATTATTCCACTCTTTGCTTCAGGCATTATGCCGCTGGATAATCAGAAGATCCAGGAAAGATAAAACTGAAAATTAAAACATATAGGACAATATGATATCATGTATTATAGAAATACAAGGAATACAATACAATTTAAAACAAAAGTAAACAACAAAAGAAAATAACTTTATCTATTAATCATCTATAGAAAAAATTGTGTAGCAGCTCCTGTCTATTGTATACTGATGTTTATTTTTTGTATGCCTGCTGCTTCAATAAAAGAAAGTTAAAGAAAAACATCTATAGAAATCTATCTATAAGGAAACTATATATAAACAAATCTATCTATATGTATCTATGTCAAAATAAAAACAAGAACAATAGAAAAAAATGTCAAACATTACTTGTGTGCTGTACGTAGACACAGATTTAACCAATCCTCTGGTCAATCATTTTGTATCATATGCTCTATTAGCTTATCATCTTGAGACATTTAGAAGCTTCTTCTCTCTCCCCTTGAGCTTTCCTTTTTAGGACACCTCTTTCTTCACTCCTCTGTGTTGGAATTTGGAAGGAGATTGACCATTCTTGTTTTAGACCCTGAAATGCAGATGTCTTTCTGTAACTGTTGTTGATGGATCTGCCATTGTTGGTCTGTAAGGGAAACTTCTCTTTTTTTTCCTTTGATAGAAAAATCATTTCTTCCTTTGCATATTGGAAAGGAATTCTCTTTTGGTCAACTTAATAAGAGCTGTGTCTTCAAATTGGATATATGTTTGTTTGGGGAAAGGCTGTCAATGGATTCTGCCTTTATTCACAGTAGGAATTTTACACTTGGGGCCAGCTTTACCAAGCTGTGGGTTTGGACAAGTGGAGATGTTGCCTATAGCAACCAATCAGATTCTAGCTCTCACTTTCCTATTACATACTAGAAAATGTCGGCTAGAATCTGATTGTTTGCTATGCGCAACATCTCCACTTTTACAAATACGCAGCTTAGTAAGCTGCTTTGGATTCACATCTAAGATATTTAATAAAAGATTCAAATACAGATGATGATTTTTATTTTACTTATGATTATACTTTAGCATAAAGGAGTGTTTTGAACGATATCGAGGATGTGTGTACGCTGCAATGATTATGCCTGATCGCTGTAAAGTACACAAAATTGTTTGATCGCATCTTTTAAAAAGTTTAATTGAAATGATCAAGCCATTCAATACTGAAGGCTCAACCGAAAATCATGTGTATTGTGGGGCTTTATGTCCACCCAATTCTGGTCAACATTTTTGAGCCAAAAAAAATCCTACAAACAGGTGCTGGATTTAGGTTAACAAATAAATAGTGGTTGAATTACAGACACCACAAAGAAACTGAAAATTAAATTACCTTTCTGGCAGAAACATCAATAGTTGTCCTTTAATTGACCTTTTAAATGTACATACAAGTGCAGAAAGTTTCAGAAAATGAAGACAAACAGCAACCTAAAATCGAAGAAATTCACAACAATTGTTTTGCTAGACATTTATGTAACCAACAGTTTGTATGTGAACTTTAAAGTACAATAATACCACAATATCATCCATTCTACAAGCTGAATATAACTTTTTACAAAGGGGTTTGCCTACAAATATTATATCAGGGGAAGGTATCATATGAACTGATTTAAAAAGTCATTTTTGTTGTTTTCCTTGGCAAAAAACTTTCTATATTGTATATAAACAGGTGAAAACAAGTTATTTTGCCAAGGAAAACAACAAATATGACTTTTTAAAAGAGAGAAGGAAATTAACACAGATGTGGCTGGGCTCACCTTTTAACTTGGTTTCACTTTTCTGTATACTATATGCTAGTTTGAGGGAGAAAGAGATGTGGACTGCCCCCTGTTGGTGAGAAAATCTGTTAAATGAATATTGGGCCACCAATGCCTTGCCTCAAATGGATAGTACTGGACACATTAAGTAACAAACACACATACAAGTATAGGTATGGACATAAGTGATCACTAATGGTGCTGATGACTACAGCTCTCCAAAGAATGTACTAACTTCTTAAAAATACACAACGCTATAACATACAGCAAGAGATGTATAACATCGCTCCAAAACAGACTCTGTGAGGATAATAAATAGGATTAATAATAAGGTCTAAGTAAAGAAACAGAATATTCTATATTGCAATTAACGTTAAACCAATGAAAGGCTGGTGGACAATGTTCTCTGTAGCCACATACAAATCCTTATTGAAGCCCACTCAACAAAGAGTAAAAGCAAACTTCACATGCAGTTACATACAGGGCTAATATCATATCTTGCACTCAATGACCCATTCCACAGTCTACTGCAGCTGAGTTAAAAGGTATTACTCGTATAAATAAAACAGTTCTATGCAGTAGTAATAAATGATTATTGTAGTTCAGTTTGTTGCAGTGTCCGTGGATTTGGTGTTTCTCCCAGCAGAATCCGATTCACTGTGCTCTGAGATGTTAGCGATGGACGTGTGCACGTGCCTTTGCCTGGCAACGGATGTGTCCTTCGTGCAGTGATGAGCCTGTCATCTGGGTGTGTCTAAGGTCTTTCTCTCCTGTCGTCTCCGATACAGTAGGAGCATGTATAGGATGATAAGAAGGAAACCACGCCACTTGCAGCAAATTAGTTTTTATTGAGTGTCAAACATAAAACAAGACTATTACTCACATTATTGGATGGACATTCGCAATGGAAAACTAATATAGAACAAAGACTACATAAATGCTGGTCCCAATATCTGCCTCTCTAGGATCCTTTTTGTTTCAAAGACCTAATAAAGGCTGGCGACTAGTTCTTGGTATATGGTACAACATACAACCCAACGCGTTTCAGCTTATTTAAGGGTCAAGATGTACCCCTGGCAGCTATAAATTCATAAGGTACCTCCCTCCCTATAATATTGGGTACTTCTGATTGGTTGGGATGTCTCCTAATGAGGGAAGGTTAGTCTTTCCTACATACTGCTTTTGGCATGTACACTGTACAAATAAAGAACATTTTAGGTATTGCAGGGAATGAATAGTTCAATTTAGAATTCCTGTCCCATTTGTGTAGAAACTGTGGAAGTAATTTGGATGGATTGTTTTGTATGAGTCCTACACACTATGCAAGTACCAGACCTAGATAACACCTTTACATTTAATCATAGTAGCAGAAATGCCTATAAGCACTTTTTGTCAATGTATTACCCTGATTACTGGCTTTTCTATATACAAACTTATGTCCCTTTCAGATCACCACTAAATTCCTGGGTTTTGGCCCATTATTTTAATATTGTTGATAATCTGGAAGAAATAAAGAAAACACAGCAGCAGGTTGTAAACAAATGAATGTCAGCACAGGTTATTGCCTGGTGGAGATGTGAAAGCGGTATTAGGCTGAGGTGGGACTCCTTCAGGAGTTAGTGCCGATATTTCTTATGATTTCCATAAGGATCTATTTTCAGTGTTACATTGTGTCACCAGTGCTACATTGTATGCATTATTGTAACCTTCTCATTTTTCTTAACTTTTTCTTGAAGTAAACTTTTGCTATTTGACACTCTTACATTTTCAACAGTACTATCTATAATTGGCTCTGTGTGACCTTTATTCCATGAACCTGGTTTTCATAATAGGATTCTGTACAAGAAACTTCTTCTGTACAGTTCTCTGTATGTGACTTTTGGGAATATTTTCTAACCACATCTTATGATAGCAACTGGGTGTTGATTAACAAGTTGCTATTTGTGGGTTTAGAATAATTTCTGACCTTAAGGACCCCCTCCTTCAGCATATATAGTGAGATCCAGCAAATTCACTCTTGACTAATCTCTTGACTAATGTTAAAAAACAATGTAATATTCTTTGTGCTATAATTCATATAAGAGCAAAATTCATCCAATAGTTCCCTAGGCCCTGACTATATAAACAAAATGTCCTCTATTTATCTAATCCACATTTTGATGCAGGGCCCCCAATTATATCCACTCCAGACTTGTTCTGCTCCCAGGCTGCCAAGGACAAATTGGCAGAACTTAGCACAAATTTTGCACTCATGGCACTCCAGGTCTTCTGTATATAAAAGGCATCTCTTAAAAAGAAATAGTTATTGTCTAAAATAAATAAAATTCGGTTCTATTTGAAGACTTTAAAAAAGACTTCACATCCTCAATACCATCTGTATAGGGATGAAAAATCTATGTTAATTAGATAGGATCTCTCATCCCATGGAAAAGTTTTCACTCTGTTAAAAGACCTGGCACTGGTAACTACAGGTGGGAGGGTCACATCTGTATGTGGAGTTGGCTTTACTCCTAATTGATTGGGCTTCAATAAGAATTTGTATGTGGCTACAAAGAACGTTGTCCACCAGCCATTCATTGATTTAATGTTTATTGTAATATAGAATATTCTCCCTGTACCTATGGAAGAAATACAGATGATAAGGATGCACACACACAATTAGAATGAACTTAACTGGGAGGGAAGGAGAATCACCCACACTGCAAGTGAGAGTAAATGGTCATCCCTGGCACACAACCTCAAAAGACAGCCTCATTTCGCGCTTGTAGCACAACATACTTAGACGACAGGAGCGTCTCAGTGGGCATGTGCCAAGATTTACCTGCTAGCCGTGGGGAAATGGGGAAATGCAAGGAGGAAACAGCAACCACAGAAGACACTCAGCCAGAAGAAATGTGGAACCTCTCTTTCAGTGTTATTCTCTGCAGCTGTGACAAGAGACAAAGAAGGCCACACCAAAGAGCCTACAACTGCCTGCTAATGTGTCAGCCACCCCTACTGGTAAAACCAAGTGCTACCTAGCGCTTGTATCCCAAGATCAAAACAGGGAAGAAAAATTATATTGAAACACTAAGGACAATGGGCCGGATCCAGAACTACGTTCGTCTTCCATAGACGGACGTAGTTCAATAAACAGTAGCTACTGCGCATGCGTAGTAGCTATTGTACGTAATCTGTGTATCGTTTTGATACGTAGATTGCGTATATACGGTCTAAAAGATGCGCAGTAGCTACTGTTCATTGAACTACGTCCGTCTATTGAGAAAGGGCGACGCCCGAAACGCGTTTAGGATCCGGACCACATAGCAGCTGCCGTGTATCTCTCTCCCCAGCCGACGTTCCACTGATTCCTAAGGACTTTACATCACTGCTAGGACGTCCAATATTCGCAGCTCCTTGGGACTCTTATGCTACTGCGGTAGGGGATTGTTTTTACCCCCAGTCTGCCCTATTTATTATGTTTGTTTTGTGTCACTGTTTTTAATTGATTTTTTCAGTAAACATTGCTAGATTTTACATGTGTGACTAGTCTTTTATCTGTGCTGCTTATTGATTTTATCCTTTTTTTCCTATTCATTCCTATGTATCTATATGGATGAGAGGAGATTCTTTCAACAGTGGACACTTCTTTGCAATACACATGAATTTACTCCTTCCCTGCATGCCGCTTAGGTTATAGAATTGTATTTATTTGTGTGTCATTATCTAGCGCTGTTGTACTATTAACCACCATTTGCCTTGTGGACGTAGTTCTGGATCCGGCCCAATATCTGGAACCAGGAAAAACACAGGGGACCGGATCCAGACTTAAGGACATATTCCATACATTATTCTCAGTTGCAGTGGCTAATGTACGGAATTTGCTGAACTTAAATTCACACGCAGGAATGTGGACACTCTCCTGGTATTCCTGTATCAGGAATTGATTTTCATGCCCAGGACGCTACCTTAAGTATTCTGCACACATCTCTGTGTATGCGGAATACTGAATGTTATATAAGGGCTTTACCATTTCACGTATGCATAGTGAGTGGACCTGCCCACCTGTAGAGACTGAATTCTGCACGGAACATAAAGTCTGGATCTGCCCCAAGGAGCCTAGTGTCACTATAAAGCATGAGACCCTAGTGCCTGTAAATTTTGGAAGAGGTGATATAATGTGGTTGCATGAGAGACAGATTTAAAGAATCCCTATAGTGGTGGAACTACTTGTTTGATTGATCTTGATTTTTCCTTTGATTTGGGACGACAGGTTGGTCCAATATTGTGGTGTTTGGGCCTGATCCAGAACTACACCGTAGTTACGGCGGGCGGCTGTGTAAGATCAGCATCGGCATAATCCATTTTTTTGGATTGGGCGTTCAGCTCCGTAACTATGCTGTAGTTACTAAGCTAGGTGGGGGGAGGTAGGGAAATTAGGAGGGGAGGACTGGGTTAGGACATTATGATCTTGTGGCCGGCGTAATTACATACTGAGCCATTACCAGCTGGGGGACAGTGAACACACCTCCTCAGAAGATATGCGATTGTCTTTTATTATGATAAAATATAGAAAAAGAGAAAAAATAACAACAAATATGAACAAAAATGTCATTTTCAAACAATAAACTGACTTTTATTACTATCCACTCGCTAATGTTTTAATACTTTCCTCATATCTATCTATCTATCTATCTATGTAACCCTAAATTCTCTGAAGGAGAGCGTTTCACATCCTTTCTGAAAGTTGTTTGTTGTCTGAATAAGTGCAGGACTGAGAGTTCATGCTGGAGGAACTACTGCGTAATGCAGAGCATTTACTTTACAGGTATCCTCACTTATAGGAACAACTTATAAGAATATCTACAAAAACTTGCAAAACCAACCATCTAAAATACATGTACACTTCTCCACAAATCATAAAATATATTTGCCTATGATCTATAATGACAGCACTAAATAGATCTATGTTTTGTGAAACGATTGTGATTAACAAGAAAAGTCACGTCTAGTCAAAGAATTATATTTCCTGTTTCAAACAAGTTAAATCAAGCTGTAATTATTCCAAAAGACATAGTATGCTTTCAATTAAGAATTAAATAATTCTAGTTATAACAGTGTTATAATTACCCTCTTCCTGTATGGTGGGAAATGCCACTATTTCACTGGTAAAGTGGCAAGAACAAAGATAAGAGAAAATAAAGTCACTAATAGGAGGATCTACCACAATTCCAAAAACTGGCAGTGCACTGCAACCACAGACAACTGAAATACCGTTTCTCACAGTGATCTCCAAGGGTCAAACTAATAAAGACTATTAGATGTATCTACTATCTACCAAACTTTGTATAAACAGTATTTGGATCAGCATGTTACCTCTGCTGCTGGGGATAAATCCCATACTTCTCTATACAATATCTATAATGAGATCGGGACAATTTAAGAAGAGGGTATAGTCATATTTTAGGAGCATGGCCAAATCCACAATGTGCCATGAAAAAACCCATGTAGCACTGGGGGGATTTAAGATGCATGTCTTAATTAAGTGTAAATAGAATGCTACTTGGAATTCATTGCCTATACAGTATATAATATATGTAATTCTGGTAAACATGATTTGTTGTTTATTTCAATACGTGCTGTGTATCATGATGTACATTTGCATGTGGATGAAATGTTTCACACATATTTGGTGTTTAAACAATATAACAAACGACATAAGCCAACCGTGCTCTTTTCTTACAAAAAAAGAAATAAAATAAATGGTGGCTCAGTGAGTAGCATTTGTGTCTTACAGCGCTGAGGTCATGAGTTTGCTGACTGGACTAGGCCTTATCTGTGTGGAGTTTGTATGTTCTCCCCAGGTCTGCGTGCAGGGGCGTTTTTAGAAATGAAGGGGCCCGTGTGCAGACCCCCCACACGGGC
>WWET01000043.1:443304-476307 GCA_011038615.1 Limnodynastes dumerilii | reverse complement strand
ATTCTATTTCAATTCTAAAATCTCCAGTTTGGCAGCTTTGTCTTTATATGACAGAGACACTTCAGATATTGTGCCCTGTAGCAAAATGCTAATTATCTTTACTTTAAAAATTGTTTGAATATAATCTACAAATCCATTTTTTCTTTCATCGTGCAGCTATTAAAGCAGTAAAAAAGTTGTTGAAACAGCAATAATCAGATCATGTATGAATCTGTAGTATTTTAATCGAGCTAAAACAGACAGGGTGTGTACGCTTAATAGCTTACTCATTTACTTACCAAATGAGTGTGCATCAATCCATACAATGAAGTCTGTAAAGCTTTGCACAGATGGCTCAGCACTCAAAGAGAAATCATTCTATATTTACATCCATTTATCCAAGTATTCCCATACTCTGCTAATAATCACTGTGTGGACCAGATCCAGACTTTTGTCACTGCTGTGATCATAGCTCCAAATGCAGGGATATGGGTCTCTGCTTAGAACAGCCCTTTTCTTCTGCTTTACCAAGGAAAAGCAATTGATCCTCCAAAGGACGAAGATACTGCGGTGAATGGTGAGTATTTTAGTAACCCCAACCCTTACCCTAACCCTCCCTTTTCATTACCCTGACCATCTCTTCCCCGCAGCCTTACCCTAAGACTCCCTTCCCCACAGCCTAACCATAAGGCTTCCTTCCCTGCAGCCTGAACCCAAGACCCTCCTCTACCACAGCCTGGTCCTAAGATTTCCTTCCCCACAGCCTAACCCTAAGACTCCCTTCCCTACAGCTTAAGACTCCCTTCCCCTCCCTGCAGCCGAACCCTTAGACTCCCCATAGACCTATAGACTTCCATGTAATACTCACCTGTCTGGTCCAGTGTGGTGGGTCTGCTGCCGTGCGACAGGTTTGCGGCAGCGGTTTCCGAATTAATCAATGGGTAAGAATGCCAAAAAATAAATTCGGCATACTTACCTATTCATTAGTGAAATTTTCTAAATAGTAATATTTTCGAAATAGACAGATTTAAATAAGCTTTTGGCTTCCTGTATTTCAAAAATAGAACTTTCGTTTCGCAAACTGCATTCCCAAGTGCAGAGGTAATCCGATGCCAGATCCACATTGGATCTAGGCTTCCTAGTAATTCCATACAACTTATGGATCATGCAAAAGTCAGACAAACAGTAACAGCATGTAACCACATCAGCCCCAACATCTGCTGGTTACATTCTATAATCATATATATTCTGTAAATATTAAGAGCAATATAAGAGCTAGGAAAAAAGAGTAGAGGATTTGATTGGGAACTATGCGCTATTATACCATACTTCTAGCGCATTTTACAGTCAAAAAAGATCTCCGCACACCAAAATAAATCGACACATGTCATCTCAATTCTTGAACGCCTTTACATTTAGCCAAATTTAGATTTTCAAAAACAGTCAGTGAAGAATAGTGCAGCAGAAGAACTACTCAAATACTGGGGGGGAAAAGAGTGTGTCAAAAAGATCACACGGGGTAGATCCAGACCTAAGTGCTTGTTACGTTACATCGTTACTTTGGTCGTTTTACACTTCCCAAACCCTACCTTAACTTTTCAAAGCGTAAGTACTGACGTACGTAATGGATTCCCGTATGTAACGGCCTAACCTGACCCATACTGTCCGATTTAAATGCCTCCCTCCACCTACAAAGCATAACTACAGGTGTCGTAGTTATGCTGATGGTACATACATTCAGCGTTACATGGCATCATGGCATCACATCTGCCGTGCGCATGCGCATTAAATACAAATCGGCGATTTTCCGTCACCGGCTAGCGTAAAATCGCAAGCATACGTAGGTCAGGATCTGGCCCACAGTCGGGGGAAAAAGAGAGATATGGGGGAGTTATAACCTGTAAATTCCAAAATGAGTTGGCGCTTTTTTTAATGAAATATGCTACTAACATATTCCAATAATGTTCTTTTCCTGCTACTTTAGGCAAAACACCAGCTTTTTGCTAAAGGACTCAATGGGGGTTATTCAATCCTATTCCAGCTATTACAATAGACTGTGGGTGAAGACACCCCCTACATTTGAGGTTACATCCCCTTTCACCACTTTGCACACTGTTACCCCGTTCAGATTACCATGAAAAAGCCGGGGTTTTCATGAAATTGCCGGCTTTCATGAAAACCCCGGCTTTTTCTGGCAATGTGAACGGTGAAGCCGGTCTTAGACCCGGCTAAAAAGAAGGGTTTTTGCCGGCTTTTTTAAAGGCCGGCTTCACCCATTCACACTGCGCTGAAAAGCCGGCTATTTAAATAGCTGCCGGCTTGTAAAAAAAATAAATAAATAAAGAAAAAAAAAACCCGGTGTTTTCAGCGCAGTCTGAACGCACCAGGCTAAAAATTTCAAAATTTTGCCCACTGACTAAAAAGCTGGCTTTTTAGGCAGTGGCAATCTGAACGCGGTGTGTAATATCAAAGTGAAAAACTTTTGGCTTTATTTAACTAATAGTTCAACTATATGCAAAAAATGGGGACAGACCTACCTACAAATTATGGAGGCTGACAAATTTTGGTTCAGAGACTACTTTTCCTTTATTTTAATCAAATAAATTATTAACAATAATATAAAAAAAAAAACAATCGTAATAATAAAAAGTGTCTAATCATGACCCCAAATGCTCTAGAACTGAAAAATAATATAAAAATAATATAACAGAAAAATATGAGGCATGACTGTAATTATTGTAGAATTGCGTTTAAAGGATTTCTTTTAAATTGTAAGTCGAACTGTTATTTCCTCTCCAATATTTTTGCAATCTCTATTATCTTACATGCTACTTTCGTTACATTTGGTAGCAGGCCCTCAGGGAATGGATTCTTTTCTAAAAAAAAAAAATTCTGCATCTTAACTACATACATGGACGTTGTTTGAAAAGTTGTGTCTTCTAAAAAAAAAAAATACTGAACTTCAGCAAATGTACCTAAAGTATTCTTCTCTACTTGACACGGATGCTTGCCACTCCCACAGGAGTTTGTTAAATTATTTTGCTGGAGGCTACAACATTTTCTCCCCATTTGTTGGGAGTTGACGAAGGAATGAATCATTCACAGAAGTGGATGGAGCTTAGCGGTGCTGAGCCACAGCTTGTTGCTTTAGTCTTTGATGCAGACTGGTCGGACCTGTTCCTGGACGACTGAAGAACCGGTTTGACTGGCTTTATATGCCAGCAATTTCTGGTATCATTCCATGTTACACAGAATGTAGAAACCTGCCCAGCGAGTTGAATGAAAGGTATATTAGGATATCTATTGCACATTATATACAAGGATCTTTGCACACATACACAACAGCTGCAGTTCCCCCAGGATGGTCCAGGCTGCATCCCACCTCAGAGTCTAAGCAAAGGCTGTTAGAAGAAGACTAAATAAGAATCATTCCACATTACAAAAAAAACTGGTAGGTCTACAGTATGACTGTTCAGTGTTTATTTTACTGTTTTTGGTTTTTCCATTCCATCCATAGTTTTAGTTTTGTAATAATGCTTGCTCAGTTTCATATAAGCTTGTTTAGACCTAAAACAATAACTTAGCAGTATACGCATATTGTAAGGCACGATGTAATTACATGTCATTTTGTGCAAAGATGTATTAGAAAAATGAATTTAATAGTATTCTTTATTTAGTTTTAATACGTCTTTATTTTGTAAATGTGAGGGACTGTGCATATGATGATGACCAAGTAATTATCTATCAGAATGTACAGTAATAAAAGACAGGTTTTATTAACCCCAGGACTTCTGAATTATGCTACATGCTGATGATATATAGAAAGGAATGGAGGCAAGTTTTATCATGCCTGTGTGTCCTGAACATTCTTCATTCAGGACAAATGCAGGCTGCATGTCATGTTCTCTAAGTATAAGTAATTAAATATTGAATTAACTGGCCTTTTACTGAATAATATACTCTATGCCATACCATACCATACCATACCATAAAATAAAGGAATGCACATATCAATGTATTCTCCACACTTGGATGCAGGACAGGCTCCTCATCCACATTTTATATTTAGATTGGATTGAATGAAATGCTTACTCTAAAAAAAACCCATATGTTATTATGGGATTTTATTAAACACCATGGGCCTGACTCAGAGACCCGTTTTCACTGTGAGACCCGTGCGTATTTTTAGGTTTCAACTACGCATGCGTAGTAACTTAATTTACGCAATTGACGTTGAATATACGCGTGGTTGTGCCTCACAGACAGACCTGTGAAACGCACATAGATAAATACGTCCGGATATGCGACACAAAAATATGCACGGAAGAATTTAAATAAAAATGGGTGGGGGGGGCATTTAAATGAAGGAAAGTGGAAACGATTATCATGACACGCATGTACGGAGGACATATACGCACGGGACTACACACGGAAAGTTACAGGTGGTCTATGGAGGCGGAAGTCTCCGAGAGCACGGCCGAGTCATGGATGTGAGGGGGTTTGGCCTGCTCCGTGCGTGCATATAGTTGTGTGCCTTCAAGGAAACAGTTCTCTGAATACAGCCCCATATATGAATGTACTTCCATCACTTGATATGCATTAAAAATATGCAGTAGACATCCTCTAACTACTCTACAGAGTCGTCTGCAGTTAGGGCCGATCCAGACCCCCACATGCTTTCTGTAGCTATATTTAAAGACCACATGTACGCAATCAATGTAACGAATCGCTACGTAGATAGCGTAAAAAAGTTACTACGCATGCGAAGTATCTCGGCACGGATATCTTGCCCCCCTGCCCACCCACGGAGGGGAAGACCAGCCTCTTTGTTCTTAAATCCCATCCTGCGGAACTTAGTTTCGTACGAAACGCGTGTAACATCTGCAGGGTGCATGAGCCCTCCTCTACAGACACCACACTTATGCACGTTGAGTGCGTAAGTAAGGTGACATTATGAAGTGTGGAATCAGTCCTTGGTTCCCACTTATCTGAAGATACCCAAAATATTATCCAGCAATCTAAAGACCATTTGCAAAACTACTTAACAGCTAATCTTTTGTAATATATTGAACTTTTATTTTAAAAAAACAAAACATGTTTATAATAATAAGCCAATGGTCATGTGTATGTACATATCTTATGGACTATTACTATTTGTAAAGATATATTACATTTTAGATAAAAATATTATTTTATATAGATGTTTGTCACTTTGGTCGGATATTCCAATGTTAATGTATTACAATTTATTACTTTTTTATCTTATTTAGTGTCTTGAGACTTTCTCAATATTACATTTTTTTAATAAATATTTGAGAAGTGTGAACGTGGATGTTAACTCTGGTTAGAAGGTACAGAAAAGGTGCATGTGTTTGCAACATGCAAAGTGATGTATATATAGGAAGAAGCTGCAAGGTTATCTCTCAGCAGCCAATACAAGTTTGCACTTACAAATGTACTAAAATCAAATAAAGCCCTAAAAAATAAAGCCTGTCACATCATTCCTGACTAGAATAAATGGCAATTCGCAAAAATCCCAAGAATTTTATTTTAGAAAAGTGTTTTAAAAATTAATTGATGTTTCAAGTTAATATTTCAAATTTAAAAACATTTGTAGGGCTGATTTTCTACTAAAAATAGGCCATTTATTGCATAAATATGTCGTCCGTTCTACACATACACAGCTCTGATCTGGTGTAAAATTTTACGTGAAGGTGATGGGAATCCGGTCAGCTACTGAGCTCGCACCAGCACTAAACTGCCCCCTTTCTTAATTAAATATAGTGTAACTCCCCTTTACAGTAGCACAGATGGGCAGCAGTGCACCCAACTTCCTGTGCTCGCTCCCGTACTGTACATGTGCAGAGATGATTCCCGCTCCTAAAAAAAATAGGTGAGAGCGCAGTTCTGGATCAGGTTCCAGCTGCTTTTTATAGAACGAATCTATTTTTAAACCCCAATTTAGAAATAATTATTTAGCAAATACTTTCCTTTTTTGCTTTCATTGCACTTAACATTAAATCCTAGCTAAAATAATTAATTATTAAGGACATAGTAGATTTTAGCTATTATTTTTAGAACTTCTTGTATATCTACTAATGGGCCTCATACACATGGACAATGTGGGTAATTTCAACTGACTGTAAATGCCATTGGACTACAGGTAAATTAAACACAAAGCAAAAAGCTCTCTCTCTATGCACATACACTTGCTATCCTCAGAAACAATTGAATTAAGGCCTCGCTCAGTAAAAACTGTAGGGCAATCTGAAAGAATTCTCTTAATCCAGTTTCTGAAGGATAACTTTGTACTTCTCCTCACCACTTGTGATTCTAGAATGTATAGCAATTTCCTATTGTGAAATTCCCTGCATGTTCTAGAGGGGTGTGGCATCATTAGACAAGTCCATAAAGCTTAACATTTTATTCTATCCCTATCACTAACAATCAAACTGTAAAAATGGCTAAAGGCTAATGGCACATTCATAATTATAATACATTCAATTAATATTGTAAATCAAACTTATTACAAAAATGTGTAATAAAACGAATTTTTCATATTTTTATACTTTTAAAAAGTATAAACAACTATAATTAACCACAGACTAATGGGATTGCATATAGCAAATGCTTTTAGGTATTTGTATATACTGTAGATGTTGCAATGTAGATTTACCTCTTTATAGTCAGGAGCCTCATAAACTTTAAAATGTTATCCTAATTCAGCTATAAGGAGTATTAAAACTAACTCATTCCCAATGACCCAAGATGGGACTGGCCTTGTCTATCTGCCCAGCAGAATGAATTTGTCACTCAAAACACCTACACCTTCTGCCATTGTAAAGATTGGAGATATTCCTCAATAGGCCACAGGCCATTTTTGACAATGATACAGCCGAGAGCTTAATTGCACTATATCTTTGCCAATACCTTTTAAATATAGAAAATTTAAATCCCGGAATGGGTACCACGTCAAATGGTCTTATTTCGGCAGATACCGGGTTCTGGTTAGGGTTAGGTTGCGGGACAAGAAGGGTTAAAGTTAGACTCCAGAAAGGGCAGGGTAAAGGTTAGGTTGCAGGTCAGGAAAGGTTAGGTATAGGCTGAGGAGAGGGGAAGGTTAAGGTTAGGCAGTAAGACGAGGAGAGTTAGGGCCAGGGGAGGGTTAGGATGTGGAAAGAGGATGGTTAGGGTTATGTTAAAGTTAGGCTTCAGGACGAGGATGGTTACAGTTAGGAACAATGAAAATTACCTGTCGCCTTTGGGGTCTTCATAGACATAGCTATCGCGGGAGCGACACTGTATGGTGGGAAACTCCCGTTAAATGACAGCAGTCTTTACTGAAGTGCCGCAAAGTGATCTGTAGAAAAACAGAACTACCTTACACTCTTCTCAAAGACTTTCTAAAAGAAATCTAGGGGGTATAGGATGAGGAAATTCAGCTGGAGTCACTGGCCTCTGATTCAGAGGTGAGCGAGTACCAGCTGGCATGGCGTGCCCTGCGCATGCTCAGAACTGAAAAGCACGCAGTCATGGGCGATTCAGATCTAATGGCAAGTTGAACATCGGCAGCTTACATTCTGAAGGGCATTTTGAGGGAGAAAAGGGATGGAGGAACATAATCAATGCACAGTAAGGGACATGCCAAGGTAAATGCACCTGATCCAAAGTTGAACGCAGACCTAAAAAAGGACTGTTTATGGTAAAACATTTGCACCTGCTATAGGTGATGTCTAAAACCAGAAGGCTCCACTACCTTTTATCAGAGACTTACATTAAAATTACAAGCTGTATATGCATTTTTTGTCAGGAAAACACTGCTGGAGTATTATGTTGTTTTCCATTTGTAATAATATACTGTAATAAAACACAAACGTCAAACCAAGAGTTTACTAGCGTGTTTGCTTATTCACAAAAATCAACCACCACCTGAACATGCTGATTTAAAAAAAAATCTGCTTAACTTTCCCTGCTGTCCACTAAGATCTTCTGCACTTCATCATTTCTTAGGTGACTTTACATAAATCTCGGTGTTCCATACTACAGGATGAGTGTGAAATTATCAACTAGACCCATTAGTCATTTCTTTCAAAGTTTCACAAACCATCTCCTGTGGCATTGGAACATGAATAATGACTTATTTATTTAAATTATACATACACCTTTAGTTTAGCGTCTGACACAGAAACCCATACAGCATGTGTATTTTAACAGCTGCTTGAATGAAAAAGAAATACCATCTGACACGTTTACTCACAGAGTAGAAAATGTTCTTTGAAATCTCAATGCTGCCCTTGAGGCAGTCTACTGCTTGTGTACCTGTATAACATAATCTATTATGTAGTATTTGCATTCTCTGCCCTCTGGCTAACCTTTTAAACAGCTTTGGGGTCATTATTGTTCCATAGTTTTTTTTCTTAACAAATTAGATAAGACATACATTTTCACACCGCTTTCACATCTCTGTGTGAATTGCCATGTTTAAAAATAAAGCCCTGTTGTAAGGCCACTTCTTACACAGGAATGAAAAAAAGGTTCACCAGAAAGAAGACAGGAAACTACGATATTCATAGCGGCAAATAGCAGAACTGCAGACGGACCAGAAAGGAGACAGACAACTACAACCGGAGTAAGTGGCATTTTCGTAATGCTTGTCAGTCTCTTTATTGGTCCGCCTGCAGTACCACTGTGAATTTAGTAGTTGCCTGTCTTGCTGCTTGCTCTGGTTGCTGCGTGCGGCTCACGGCTAAGAGATTTGTTTACTAATGCCATAGCAATAGTAAACAAATCTTTCCAATCAGGTGTCTTTGTTAGAAACCCGTGAAGAAATATCACACATGGGACCTTTCACATTGACACCGATGTGGGATCCGGGAAAAAAAAACCCGATTGCTAGGTCATTAGACTCGGATCCAGGAAAATGGGATGTTTCACATCACCACCAAATTTTTTGGGACAAAAATCTGGGTTTTTAGTGGTGATGTGAAGGGGTTTAAGACAGAATAAATATTTAAAATATATATACTCTATTTGGAGAAAAAAATAACTTATGAATAAGAATAATTTTAAGATGCTTGTTTTATTAATTATAAGTTAAGAGGAAACACACAGTTCATCTATTGGGAAAGCAATTCATAGATCAAACATTGCCAAGCTATAATAGCATGTTTTTACTCTCAGCAGTCCGCTTCTATATTTAGCTAAGTTATATTTTAGGATAAATGCATAACACTTTGAAGCACACTGAAGTAACAACCTAGGGCTAGATTTACTAAACTACGAAAAAGGGAAAGGGGAGATGTTGCATGGCAACCAATTAGATTCTAGCTTTCACTTTCACTATTACATACCAGAGAATGTCAGCTATAATCTGATTGGTTGTTATTAGCAACGGTTGCACCTTTCCTTTTCCGCAGTTTCCGCAGCCCAGGAGTAAGTAATTTCAAGCACTTACTTAAGTCTGGATCCAGCCCAATGTGAGGTTTAGAATGTGGAATCATAAAGTAAATTTAATCATGGCTGTAGAGAATGAATCCACCCACGTGTGCCCATCATTCTAGAAAAAATTTGTTCACCATTTTGAGTATAAAAACTACTTCCTGTAACATGAAAACAGACAAATTGAAACCTGGCAGAGATTTGTTTTCCAGTCTCCTATGAACAATTTAAATTCTGCTGAATACAGGTGCCTTTGCCAATCACAAGTCTCTCCAGCCAAAGTATAAGCAAGATTTTTTTTTTTATATTTTTTTTAAAGTACCCTTGTTTTTGTGATTGTCTTTATTTTGACAGAAAAATAGAAAATGTGCACAATACATGGGGTGGAAAATATTAACTTGGATTACTTACTGAAACAGGGGAGTTGTTTAGCTTAAGTTTATCCTTTAACCTCCCTTGTAGCTCAAGAAAGTTAAAGGACTTTTATTGTTCTATGTAACTCTTATTTTATATTCCCAAAACATATTAATTTTGGCATAACTGTATTGACTTTCCCAAAGGACTCCACATTACCTGATTGCAAGTGCACAGTGACGTAAGTTCAGTGGAGGCGCCCAGAGCCACAAGCCACAGACAGCTCTCTTACTAGTGCCAGGGGACACAAGCGGGGGTCGGGCCTGCAGGCACTCAATACCAGGAGATAATGGAGAAATGCCCACCTCTGGGCTAGCGAACGGAGGCCAGTGCTTCCATTGCCTCTGGTACTTACGCCACTGCAAGTGCACCAGACTTCCCAAAAAATATCATAATGTAAAAAATATCCAGGGTGGACACAGAGGACCTGATCCTCAAAATTGCGATCTTAACTATACGCACGTGAAAAATACACCATATCGATTCAGAGTAAAGAAAGAAACCGATTAACCACTCCCCCAGTGTTGGGAGTGCAACGTACGGACGTAAGTCTTCCCTGCGTATAGTTAGGTACGTGCGGACTTTGTAAGCTGTGAGTCGTTGCAGCGTATAGGTGCATAAAATTACTTATGATTCAAACTTAAACTTAACTGAGCGCAATAAGTATATTTTTATTTTTTTTAAAAACTCGTACTCACAGTAACATGTTAACAAAAGCAACCATGAAAAATACACCTTGAAATAAGAATAATCATGACATAATTTACAATACTTATAAACGCATCCTGCATGAAGTTACAAATACGTGCGGACTTTATAAACTGTGAATTGGTCGTGCGTTTAGGTGCTTAAAATTACTTATGATTCAAAGATACATATCTATACGCACTGATTAGGCTCTTGAAAAGTTAATTTTTATAAAAAAAAAAACTGCTCTAACTCACATTAACATATCTTAACAACAGTAACCATTAAAAATACACCTTGAAATAAGAATAATCATAACATAATTAGCAATACTTATATATGCATACTGCATGAAGTTAGAAATAAAATGATCCACTATATATATATATATAGACTTTTATAAAACATTTTAAAAATAAGCATTTAAAAAAACAAAAAAATAAGCATTTAATCAAAACAAATAATGGCACCTTTAAAATGTTAGTCTTGCACAAAATATAAAATAACCATAGGAAAAAAATAAACAATCCTTTATTTGTTTTATTTAAAAACACACATCCATTGATTAAAAACACGCAGCAGGTGTGGGCTGAAATAAGTAAGAGAAGACGCATGGCCTCACAGCAAACAACACGGTTATTCAACTTACGAGTGGTCGAAGGCTACCATAACTTTTCCCGTGCGTATGTTAGTTTCCGCAAGGCGCTCCTTCTTGTAAATCAGTCCTAATTCTGTGGGCACGTCCATACTGTACATTAGTAGCCCATGTACAGCTCATTTGCATTAAGAGTCTTGCCCCTTTAGCCACGCATGCGTGGACTCGTTACGTGCCGATGTGTGCATCAGTCCTAAGTCAGACGTCCGTGTATGTGTATGTGTTTCCGTGCGTATATTTGAGCTCTGGGCATGTGCAAGTTTAACTGGTCGTAAAAATACGTTCGTAGATTCTACACTTACTGAAGTGTGAATACGGTCCAGAGTGCCTAATCCAGACCTGAAGGTGTTGCATATCTGTGAATGCCAAGAACAAATGTGCAGCAATTCTAGTGATCCGAATGCAGAAATAAGTACGCAGTTTACAGTAGACAAATTTGCACCAGCCACAGGGCATGTCTAAGTCCAGAAAGCTGCTGACAGACGACACTCCACAGACTATACTGAACCATGTTAACTTCCAAACACAATGCTAAAGTTATGATAATGTTGCTTATGTATTGTTCTGTGTGTTGGTTTTAAAAAAAAATATGAAGACATTTTTATAAACTTTATTTTGAAGCAGATCTATGGACCAAATCCAGACTTCCAATTAAGCTGTACACTGAGCTCTAAACACAGCACCAGCAAAGATACAGTAGTGAATCCCTGCTGATTAGCTCATTCATGCAAGCATATGGCAGATCATTCCCCTTGCTTGCAGAGCTCAGTGACCCTATCTTAAAACTTCTGGAAGTCAGGATATTGCGGCTAGGTTAGCATGCTCTTAATGTACATTTAAATAAAAAACTACTACTTGTAACCACAACTTGTCCAGCTGTCAGAACCCAAAGGAACAAAAACAAAAACTGGATTGCACAGATTGTGAACCAATCACAGCGACTGGCATGTGCAGAATTTGTAAAAGGGTGTCTGGATCCGGTACAATATTTTTAGTACATCTGGACTGTCAATTAAGCTGCATTGTGCTTGGCTGTAACACAACGTGCCGTACTTGCCATTGTATTCAGCACTGCCATTGTGTTCATATCTGTATTGTACCTAAAGCTCCAATAATTTGTGTGGACATTTACCAAAAGCAGTATGCAGTAATTTTTTTTAATGGAAAATGATCTAGAATTTGTTTGGTTGCTATAGGCTACACCTCCACTTTCCCTTTTTTAAAACCTTGATTAAATATACCCCAAAAACGTATCTGGAAACCCTCAAATATTGGGAGACAGTTTTAGTTGACATTATAATGCTTAGCTTGGAAGCAATTTGTCTATTAAAATCACTGACAGGCACAGGGAATGATATGTAACTGTTAAACTTTGATTTTCAAACGACAAATGAAAATTGCTGCAATTCTCAGAGCAGTGTTTAACCTCAGTTAAACAGGGTTTTAAAATATGTTTAACACAGAAATTTGTTGACACCAAATCTTCTCACAAGTCCGTAAAGTTTACCAGTTTCAGTGCAGTCAATATTGTCTTGTTGGTCCATGTGAGAAATGAAGGTGAATCAGGGAAAACAAGAAAAGGATGGCAAATACACAAAATAAAACATTTTTGAAATATGTGCCTTACTATTCACTGGGGCTAAAATCTTTTGGATTAATTTAATGACCATAAAAGAGCACACAGGACATTAGGTGCCAGATTTACTAATAATTGAAATTTTGGTTTGCAGTGAGTAACCTGTTTTCCCAGTCACCGGCTGCTGCAGTATAGATTACTGGGAAGTGCTGTCTGTTCTTTGTTTGCATTTTTTGCCAGATTTACTAAGCTACGGGTTTGGAAAAGTGGAGATGTTGCCTATAGCAACCAATGAGATTCTAGCTCTCACTTTATTTTTACATACTACAGAATGTCAGCTAGAATTTAAATGGTTGCTATGGGCAACATTTCTAAACCCGCAGCTTAGTAAATCTGGCCCTAGGAGCTTGATTTGGTGATCACTACAAGTCACTAACAGCTGCAGGGGAAATTTATGCTTATTCTTAAAGCAAAGGCAAAACAGGTATGAAATGATGTCATGTTGAATCCTGCATTTGCTTATTGTTACCTCCCAGAAGACTGAGAAACTGATGCTATAAATAGCTAACTATGTGAACATTAAATGCAAATACGAAAATGTAAAAATTCAGAACTTTGCTTATCAGTTCAGTGTTTATCTAGTTTCCCATATGCAATATGGATCCAATCCAGAAAAGATATAGTAGTCTTACATTTGCATATTAAAAATGTTTTTTGAATAGTAAAAGCAAAAAATTTTAAAAAAAGTATTTTGGCTCAGATGGGATCTTTTAAAAATATATTTTTTTTTAATTTAAATATCACTTTATGTTTAAACAAATTCAGCTGGTCTGCAAGCAGAAAACATACAGTAAAACTATCTACATTTGTTTGATTCAATACAAGAAATACATTTCTGAACACTATTGCTATATTTTAGTTCTTAAAATGTCTATCCAGCATTTTTACGTTATTGCAAACTAGCAATTAGTAACAAATAAGAAGATGAATTTTTTTTTTTTATAAATGAAATATGGTTGCGAATTCAACCTTAAATTATTTATTTTTTAAAAATGCATCCAATAAACTAGGGCGTTAGGTAGCCATAAAAGCCAAGAACTGAGAAACATTAATTGTAAAAATTAAAAATAAATAAACTAGTGAAAGGATAGAATACCTCCAGGTAATGCCAAGTGCCTTTTAGAAAAACAACAGTTGGCATAAGGAGCATGAGCTCCCTGCCACAATCTGTAGTGTGCACACATATCAAAAGGACAGGTACGTTTTTGCCAAGGGGCAAGACTGGGCCTGGTATTTAATTAAAAATAAAATAACATTTTCAAAATCAGGTCCCATGCAACCAAGTACTTGGTTTCCAGTGTTATACACCTAGTAAGACATCTGCCAACTATAGGCCATGAAGTAACCAAATAATTGATATAAAGTACCTCTCTATAAGGCAGCGGATCTCAACCTTTTATTTTTGGGAAGTACCAGTTACCCACCACTTTGCATATCATGTAGACACTTTGGGCTCTATTTACCTACTAGGTATGAATGTAGCTCAGCCAGGTTCAAATTGTCTCTGCAAACCTGGGAGCTACTATTTACTAACACTTACCCTCCGCTGGCTGTCCCGCAATAACAGTCGAGCTTTCTGCAGTCATCGCAGGCTGTTTTCGGCTGAATGCAGTCCCGTGGAAGGTCTGCACATGCGCAGTGGATCTCTGCTGAGACTTTGTAAAAATGAAGCCCCGGCATGAGAAGCACTGCGCATGAGCAGGCTCTTCATGTCAGGACCGGCACCTTAAAAAAAATATATATTTTTTTTTAAACAAATCTTCTATTTACATATATTCCGGCGGTCTCCACATACATATCCCCCCTTTTCCTCCTGTAGCTATGAGTGGGCTATTGGGGTGGTCACCATGAAAGCAAAGCCAAAGTTGGGCCATTTTTAATGGTAAACTGGTTACTAACTCAAGATTGGGGAACAACACTCATCCCCTTGCACTAAAATTTCTAATTTCATCTCTGCCTTATACCATTTTTTTTTTAAATCATAACTCCTTATAACTTTACCGAAAGGTATAACCATGTACTAGCACCACTGGTCGACAACCTCCTATGCTTATAAGGTATAATTGAATATAACGATCACACTCTGAAGCTGCCCATAGTCATGAAATAAAACTACCAGTTACTTGCATTTGTCTCAGTGAACTCATGTCATACTTATAAAGAACATAAACCAATACACAGAGCAGCAGAAGCAGAAGCAGACTAGTCGGTGTTGAAAAAAAAAAGCCACATTTGGAGACTGTAACGCGGGAACCAGGAAGCAGTGCCAGGCAACAGCGGCCGCACTCCACGCATGCGCAGTAAGTGTCCGCGCGTCAGGTTAATGGTCTTCCACGCTCCCGTGGAAGTGATGCGTGAGAGGAGCTCGTACACTTCCTGCAGGTTTGCATTTCCCGCCTGCTCGCTGGTAATTGATGATTCGCCGCAGCCGTGTGTCATGTGGGGACGGGTGCAGTATGGAGCCGGAGAGGTGGTAAACGTGTGAGGAGCATGTGTTACTGTATTGCACCATGTGTGCACTGGATGCACACTCACTACTGACATAATGTGCAAATAGGAACTTACAAATATAATAAAGGACTCGCTGTCTGGTATGTGTACTGTGCTCACTACAGCTGACATGTTATATTATTCTGCTTTTGTATTTGTCTACAATGAAATGTTTCTTTTTTGTGTTGCTCAGCTGTCACTTTTGTTTGTTACTGGTAACACAATGGGTACAGCTTCATAACACATGTAAAGTAAAAACACTTACCACACTATCATTAATACAAATATTTAGATACAATAGCAATAACTAAGGGTTTTGTTATTTAGTGTTAATATTGGTTTCAATGTAATCTTTAAAATATAGATTCTGCTTCTCCTACTGTGGTAAGTTTACTAAAATGCCCACCCTAAAGGGTTACCTGTACTTTAAAGTTACCATGAAATAGATTCATTTACCCTGCAAGAATATTGCCTTTTTTTGTTCTGTACCTGTTTGTACTAAATATGTGCCATTGATCTCTCATTAAAGGTCTCATCCTTACCTGGAAAGTAAACATCACTATGTGTTTGGAGCTATATAAACACAAGTGATAACAGATTGTCTTAAGATGAATATTTCTGGAGGTAGTTGTGGCAGCCCCAGCTCTACAGAGAGTCTTCCTGCTGGCGATTTATTTAAAGAACTTTGGTCTAAGCTGAAGGAGTGTCATGACAAAGAGTTGCAAGGTAACCAACACATGCCATTATTTTTGCTATGTTCATATTAGGAAATAAATAGCATTATTCTTGTTTAGCTAAAAATAACGGAAAATGGCATATGTTTTACCATACGTAAATTATTTCTATATTACAAAGAGCGTGTTGTAATTGAAGTTTTTCCTATTTAATTAATCACATTGTTGTAAGTTGTAATGTGCCACGATTTATGAATTCTACATCTGCAGTGTTCTTGTTTAGTGATTTTGTAATGTCTGTAGGTAAACAGGTATTAGATGAATTTCAGTATATACATATAGCTTGCTGAAATTGGGTCTCTGAGTTCCCCCAATTAAATGAGATACTGGGAAGGGGGTGTATTCTATTCTGCATATACATATATTTTAAGTTCATGGCTGTCTTCCCCTTGTTGACTACAGTTACCTTGCATCCATACTTTTTGGCAGACACTCTTTAGGAGCGATTCAATTAAACCAAATGCGTTCTCTTGATTGCGTAGGTAAGCACGCTTAAAACCGACTATTACGGTAGCCAAAATTAGTAGATTATAATGCACACTATTATGAGGTGCGTATTAAAATCCTCGAAAGCAATTTGCACACTTATCTTTGATCAAAATAACGTGCACTTTGCATTTAATTGAATTAGACCCTTTATGTTTCCTTGCTGGAACTGGAAATCGAAAATAAGATGGGTGTGAATGGTTCATTATAAAGTAGTGTTGAGAGGCAGAATTAAAATAGCATTTTACTGTTATCATAAGATAGTTAATTTTACAAGGAAAAGGGGCTCATTGTCCTTGGTGCAGTCATGTGCATAGATCTGTTTAATGGTAGGCTACAGATATGCATTATAAAAGGACAGGATGACAGACATGATGTGGTATGTGGATCTATAGTATTTGAATGAGGTGCAGCTCATGATCACTATTACTACAATTGTGAGTCCTTGATTTATACCCATGCTGTTCACTTTTTGTCCATATGATATTTAATTCAAATAATTTTTATTGAAAGTTTTGTCAGCAATACAGTCCACAGATGCATATTTCAAAAAATAAACATTGTACAAATAATGAATTGATACAAAAAACAAAAAAAAAAACAAAACTGAGCATAGTGTCTTGTTTTCCACAGTTTTGATAGTCTTGGAGAATATAATCTCATATAAAATTGCAAAAGTGAGGTTTAACAATCATAAGTCAGCAACAGCAAAAGAAGGGGGAAAAAAAAAACCATGAACATCCACTACATAGTCCAGTCCATATGATATTTACACTAAAAGTCTTTGCCTCTTAGGGCATCTCAGCCATATTTTATAGATGTAAGTTAATATAATTAGTTTTATTTAAACAATTTTGAAATGCCATACACTTTTTGGTTATCAGGCCAAACAGTCTCAATAATCGCATTGTGTATAAATAACCAATTCTAAAATCACTATCCACTAAGGGCCAGATTTACTAAGCTGTGGGTTTGGAAAAGTAGAGATTCTAGCTCTCACTTTCCTATTACATACTATGAATGTTAGCTAGAATCTGATTGGTTGCTATGGGCAACATCTCCACTTTTCCAAACCCACAGTTTAGTTAATCTGGCCCTGTTAGTAGATAGTGATTTTAGAATTGGTTATTTGTAAATTGTTTGCTGTAAACGGAACAGATTCAAAGAGACCCAGAATGCCATATTAGAGGACCTTTTGGGATCTTATTTGATCCCCTAGTACCTTTGCTATTGCTTTTCCTCTGTGCACCTCTTAAATACAGATGAAACTCGAAAAATTAGAATATTGTTTAAAAGTTCATTTATTTCAGTAATTCAACTTAAAAGGTGAAACAAATATATTATATAGACTCATTACATGCAAAGTGAGATATTTCAAGCCTTTATTTTGATCAAGTTTGATGATTATGGCTTACCGCTTATGAGAACCCCAAAAGCAAAACTTCACAAATTTAGAATATTACATGAAATAAAAAAAAAATAAAAAAGGTTTTTAAATACAGAAATGTCAGCCCTCTGAAAAGTATAATCATGCATATGCACGCAGTACTTGGTTTGGGCCTCTTTTGCATGAATTACTGCCTCAATGCGGCGTGGCATGGATGCTTTCAGCATTCTTCCACCAGACTCTGGCACCTTAGTTTCCAAATGAGATGCAAAATTTGCTCTCATCAGAAAAGAGGACTTTGGAACCCTGAGCAACAGACCAGTTATTTCTTTCTGTAGCCCTAGTAAAACTCTTCTGATGTTGGTTGTTGTTCAGGAGCGGCTTGACCAGAGGAATACAATATTTGAAGCCCATGTCAAGGATCCGTCTGTGTGTGTGCAGCTTCCCCATACTTTTGAATGGCCTTTTACTGACAATCCTCTCCAGGCTGTGGTCATTTCTGCTGCTTGTGCACCTTTTTCTTCCGCACTTTGCCCTTCCACTTTACTTTCTATTAATGAGCTTTGATACAGCATTTTGAGAACATTTAACTTCTTTTGCAATTTCCTTTTGAGGCTTTCCCTCCTTGTTGAAGGGGTCAATAATGCTTTTCTGCACAACTGTCAGGTCAGCATTTTCCCCCATGATTGTGAATTCTACTGATCCAGACTGAGAGACCATTTAAAGGCTCAGGAACCCTTTGCAGGTGTTTTGGAATAATTTGCTGATTAGACTGTGACACTTTGAGCCTACAATATTGAACCTTGTCACATTATTCTAATTTTGTGAGATTTTGATTTAGGGGTTTTCATAAGCTCTAAGCCACAATCATAAAAATTAATACAAATTAAGGCTTGAAATATCTCACTTTGCATGTAATGAGTCTATAATATATTGGTTTCACATTTTAAGTAGAATTACTGAAATAAATGAACTTTTGAGCTAAATTCTAATTTTTTGAGTTTCACCTGTATTAGGAAGTGCTCCAATGAAAATACAGTAGTGCCTGATCATCTCCTTTTTTGTTTAAAGATATTTGTAGAGTGGCCACACATGGAGGCTTGGGCCTGGATTCGGAGTTTGGGAGTAAGGGAAAAACAGGTGCAAGTGTACAGCTCGGCTAAACCATTTTGCAAAGTGGGGGGTGCTCATTCGTCTTTAATCTTTAACATGCAGGGAAAATACATTACTTTTGCACACAGAACTCAAATCCTGCATAGCTTTATGTTTAATCTATGAAACAGTTAAGTTAAGCTAAGAAACTTCAGCTCTAATATAATTCTGCTTTCACAATGTAGATTTGCCTCCCCTTGCAGTACAACATGGTATTGCTCAGGTCTACGCTTGCACCAAAAAAAAAAAGAGTGCAGTGCTGAATCCAGGCCTGTATCTTCTCTTGCTTTGTCCAAATTTTAATACTGTTAAACTACAAAATATGAATTCACCTCCCCTGCAATTCAACATGGTTATGTCTATCTGTAATTGTCCACCTATTGTCAGCCCCCAAATAAGGGGTGTTATATATTATTATGTTTGGGATAATAGCTGCACAGATAATGTGAATTTGGTAATTGGTTATGTTTATAAAATAATAAAAAAAACCTAAACTGTAAATAAGACTTGGACATGACTTTATCCCAGGCTTCTACTTTGTGTCACTTGATATCTCCTACCTGCATGATGGTAGCATTTATTAGGAGCTTTTCCATTACACTGACAGTTATGATGCTTTTTCTGGCAGTGAGACCAAATTCCACCAGATGAAACCTACGGCTCATCAACTTTCCACACAGTTTAAGAAAAACCAAATTAAAAATAACTGCTACTCTATTACAACATTTTATGGTTTCCTTTTTTGTTTGTGTTATTGGCCTAAAGGGAATGTTTGTAGTTTCTGACCCTGAATTTTATGAATGTTTCTCTTTCTATTTATTGTATAGATCAGACTTTCTTATTCATTAGTCTTGTCATACATTATCCATTCTCTGCTATAGGATGTCATCAGTCGTCATGTAATAAATCCATATGCGGGTATACATTTTATGCTTTTCCTTATTTCCTGCTGGTTATTTTCTAAGTTGTCAGCATTTTCAGTGGTATGTTTGGGGAAACAACAATAAAAAAAAAAAAAAAAACTTTGAGAAAATAGTTTGTTCTTGATACTATTGGTCTTATAGTAATATTCCATTAGTAAATTAGAATACCAGAGCTGTTGGTTAGCTTTAGCTTGCCAAAATATCAGCCTTTCTAAACAAATGAGTTAAAGCTAGGTGCATACTAACATGCAAGCTGATCTCGCTCGCCAATTCCTAAGAAAAATCTAAAATGGCTGTCATGAAATAGACAGCCAAATAATGTTCAGCTTTAAATTTACATTGTAGTTAGTAGAAAAACCTGCCTCTTAACTCTAATTATGTTTGCTCATATTAAATTGGCTTGGCCTGTTGCTCTACATGGTTTTGCCAAGGTTCATATTTGAACCCAAGCATCAAATACTTATGAGGCTTATTTCCGGAGCAGCAGCTGTAGGAGAGTTTTTGCTAAACTCTTAGAAGAGAACCAAACAAATAAAATACAGCGCTAAAGATATTTTATATAAATAACTGTTTGTTTAGAGGATGGCGATAATGAGAAATCACAATTTTAATTATTATTATGTTTAATTAAAATTGTGAATTCAAGCTAGCCGTTTGTTATATATTTTTTTTTTTATCATCACCAGCATCTAAACTTTAGCACTGTATTTTATTTATTTGTACAGTTCAGATTTTATCTTTTTTGCTGTAACTCTCATCCGGTTTTACCACATCTTAGGTGAATCCATAGTTGAAAGACATGGTTCACAATAAAGCTTTCAATGTGTCTTCAGTTTAGAAATTTTATGTCAAATATGTTAGTATGCTATGTATGTGTATTTTAACTTCTGCCTTTATGAGTGGGATGAATAATAAGTATTGTTTATTAAGCTATTGTTCCCTTAATGATTTTGCATCATGTACAATTCCCACTGTAAAACATTAGTGCTAACAGTTATAAATCAATTAAGAAATATACTTCTTGCTTACCACTAACTTACTTTATTTCTCCTTTATTTAGAGCTTCTTCTGAAAATCAACAAACTGAAGACACAGAGATGTCTGTAAGTCTTGCCATGCCTTAATATCTCATGCACATATAGATTCATAGGCAACATATATATTTCAAAGAAAATACTTTCACTCTGTTCAAATTCAATCCAAGTTACTCTTTCCACCATCATAAAAGATCAGATCAACTTACTCAAATTTATAATTGCTTAAAAGAATATCTGTTTGCACTATATTATGGTTGACAGCAGAGTTAAGACAAGACTTGCTAAATAGGTGATTGTAAAATATTGAAATGGGCATATCAAGTACAATAAAACAGTGAACAAAGATCTGCCATATTTAAGACCTCTACATGCACAAAACAGGGGTTGATATTTCTGCAATTAATGCTTAGGTCCAGTATTTGCTTAGTTTTTCACACAGGAGAAGTGTTTTGGGAGATGAATTATCTGCAAGCTTCCGCTGTGACTTAATGCATACCACACCAAATGCTTAAATTGTTTGTTAGTCTCTCGACAAACGCCTCATTGTAGGCACAATAGCTGTATATAGGCATTCTTGTTCTCTATGACCCTTGCTGAATACCTGGGGTTTAATATTTCAGTGCTGATAACCACTGTGACAATGAATGCCTTATGTTTTTCCAAGCTTTCCCATTGAATCTAATGATCTCTGAGAGACTGGGCCACAAACCGTGGTTGCCAATACAATTCGTAGCCAAGCTGCCAGTCATTTTATATAAATCATTCTGCACGTATAAACATAAACATGTCTCTAATCCAGTTTTCTCACGATCCAGCGGTAAAATGTCTGAAAATATGCATTCCTTGACATTTTCTATTTGTCTTTACCTTTAGACATGTCAATAAGAGGTGGATTTTTTTTTGATTTTTTTTTTAACATTTTCTATTTAGCCCAATACTTAAATACAACACTATGGCTTAAAACAGAGAGCACCACTTCAATTGAGTCCCAGTGCACGGATTTTTATTTTTTTGCATCTCTCGCCCAAAAATGTTTTTTAAGTTAAAATTCTAATATTTGTGTGCATTCCTCACCCCTTTCATGTTCCTGTATTGTCACCCATGATTCCCTGCTGGTTTAAGTTTTCACGCAGGTGATGGCAAAGACTATAAAGAATACTATTATTTGGTGACTGACTAGTTTACTACTACACTGTAGGGCACATTTTTTATTTTTTTATTTCAAAGCCATTTATATGCAATATATGAATTTTATCTATATAGGGATGCCCAGAGACTGGAAGAATTTTACACTAAAAACCAACAACTAAGGGAGCAGCAGAAAGCGCTTCATGACACTATCAAAGTACTAGAAGACCGGTAAGAGTCATATGGGGGGCAGGACTAATGTATTGTTTGCAGTGCTGCGATATATATGACATTCACAAGAAGTAGGAGGTTGTTGAGGATATTGTATATGATTGCTGAATATATGATTGTGGAACATTGGAATGCTGGCAATATTTCCTTATTTGTATTGTCATTTGCTTGACTGCGTGTGCATTACAACACAATCCTTTCCAATCAGCACCCAGATTTACACTTCTGTTTTTCCAGTTCTGGTCTTCCATGTATTTTATTTTGGTTTAATTAATGTTTAAAATTTCAATGTTTTGCATTATATTATAACTTTTTCTTTGTTTTTGTTTTTTTTGTGCTTTATTTAATGGAATATCTAGAGATGAATGTATTATAATGAAGATACTGTAGCAGGACTAATCCTACCCCCCTCTCCATATATACTAGAGTTACTGTCTCTTTGTATAATGTGTAATAAGTGGAAATTAGAACCAATACTTCATTAACAAGTTGTAAATAACTCTGCTCTTTTCCAGACTACGGGCAGGTCTATGTGACCGGTGCGCAGTAACAGAAGAACACATGCGGAAGAAACAACAGGAATTTGAAAATATCCGACAGCAGAACCTGAAACTTATTACAGAACTTAGTGAGGCTTCATTTTTATCATTTTGGAAGGTTTTGCACACACCTAGTATTAGATGTGATTATGCAGATTGACATATTTTCCTAAATTTCCTAAAGATTTTTCTCCTGAAAAGGGAAAGGGTTGGTGTTGTTCATATCTGAATAGAATGTAGCTATAATGCTGTGCAGCTTGAACATCCGATCCTGGTTAGGTCAAATGATTTTTAGATCTGGTTAAATTTCAAGAGACTTGATCACATTCACCCGGCCAATTTATGTACGCTTCCACAGCTGCTTTGTCCAATTCTTCTTTAGAATCTTTTGTCGTGCAGCATGACCTTTGTGTGAATGATGGGTGAACTAGTGAATATTGAAAGTGTGCACAGTGAGGGTATTTCTGCATATGCGGGTCAGGGGTCTGCTGTAAAATTGTATCATGGATTGGGTGTTGAATCTGGGACTTCGGTCTGTCGTTCAATTGTGTAAACAGCCTGGTCTGAAGTAGATTTGAAGAGGATTTGAAAAGTGTGTGCCCATTTTTTTTTTTGTAAAATATAGTTTACCCTACGTATTCAAAAAGCAGTCCCAGCTGCATTAAAAAAGTTGTAACTTGGAGTCACGGATATGAAGTCTGTTCCTTTTTCAGCCAGGAAGTTGACTTTTTGAAAAAGCAACCAGGTTGTGAACACACACAATTTACTAGAGATATGCAGTAGCTGCTTTAAATTGACCAAAGTATTCGGGAATTTGTGTCTTGTTGGAGAGTAATTCTTTACCGATGTAAAGTTCTATTAAAAGTGAATACTTTTCTTTACATTTCCCTTGATGTGTATTGTTTTGCTACAGTGGATGAGAAGAACACACTGCAGGATGAAAACAAAAGGCTTTCAAAGCAACTTGAGCACATGCAGAAGGCAAAAGAGTAAGTGAGTTCAAGTGTTAAATGTCCGGAGTACACGCTGAGCCCTTTCTTTCTGCAGCCACAATTATGCTAAACGAATTACCGTTGAAACCTACAAAAACGTGGCATTAGAGAAGCTTCCTGACCCAAACATATTGGGGAATTCCTTTGTTTTCTAAACTGTCTTTTTAAAGAGTCCATTGGGCCCTGTGGAAATGATCTCCCTGTGAATTTTCTGGGAGAGGTTATTTTAAAATAATAAAGTATTGTTCTCGGGAAAAGGAATTCCCTTTTTTAAGCTTTTTGTATAGTAAAAATCACGTATAAGATGTGATCATTGTTCCAGCGTTGGCTAACACTGCACAGATGTGCCTGCGTCTGTATTCCTCTGCTGGCATATTGTCTGGGATGTGTTAAGCCCCACAGTACATCTGGTAAGAAGCTGCTCTACATGTGTCCTGTTTCCACTTGACCACATTTTGCTATAACATAGTTTTCTTCTTAGGATAGGGTGCCAACAGGTACAAGAACAGGTAGATGGTGGGGTTGAAACCCACGCCCCCTCCATTCCACACCTATACATCACATTCGCCAGTCTGTGCCAATTGGTGACCACTCTGCACATGTATTGTGGCTTATCCACACATATACAGAACAGCCCCACACCCCGCTGACAACTATGTTTTGGGGCATTTTGTTTCTGTGTTGTGATGGCATTGTATTTGAAGTTCTATGTCCATGGCAGAAATAGCAATGTACTTGGGTGATTAAGCTGTCATATTCTTGTCTAAGCCCACTTGTAGAAAAACCTCCTTTTTTTTTCCATAGCACTATACAATGTTCACTAAATAATTGAACAAATCAACCCTCTCTTCAATACTATATAATAGCCAATTGTTTGTTCATGCTGCCATAGAAGTGTTTTGTTTTTTTGCTCATTTAGCACAATGCAGAAGACACATGAAGAGGCAATGGTGGATCCAGCAGATGTGGAAGATGGTGTTATTCCTGATTCACCAGTCTGCTCCTTTCCTGTAAATGTGGTCAGCAGAATGCGCAGGAGAAAAGCAAACAAGCATGTGCGATATACAGAGCATCTTCCTGATGAATCTCGGGCTTCTGAATGTAATAATAGTAAGTACAATTGCAATGCACAATTTAGGTTTTCCAAACAGTCTTTTTATTGACTGGACTGGAGATTAATTACATACTATTCCAAAGGCCAGATTTACTAAGCTGCAGGTTTGGGAAAGTGGAGATGTTGCCCATAGCAACCAATCAGATTCTAGCTGACGTTCTCTAGGATGTAACAGGAAAGTGATAGCTAGAATCTGATTGGTTGCTATGGGCAACATCTCCACTTTCCCAAACCTGCAGCTTAGTAAATCTGGCCTTTGGAATAGTATGTAATTAATCTCCAGTCCAGTCAATAAAAAGACTGTTTGGAAAACCTAAATTGTGCATTGCAATTGTACTTACTATTATTACATTCAGAAGCCCGAGATTCATCAGGAAGATGCTCTGTATATCGCACATGCTTGTTTGCTTTTCTCCTGCGCATTCTGCTGACCACATTTACAGGAAAGGAGCCGACTGGTGAATCAGGAATAACACCATCTTCCATATCTGCTGGATCCACCATTGCCTCTTCATGTGTCTTCTGCATTGTGCTAAATGAGCAAAAAAACAAAACACTTCTATGGCAGCATGAACAAACAATTGGCTATTATATAGTATTGAAGAGAGGGTTGATTTGTTCAATTATTTAGTGAACATTGTATAGTGCTATGGAAAAAAAAAAAGGAGGGTTTTCTACAAGTGGGCTTAGACAAGAATATGACAGCTTAATCACCCAAGTACATTGCTATTTCTGCCATGGACATAGAACTTCAAATACAATGCCATCACAACACAGAAACAAAATGCCCCAAAACATAGTTGTCAGCGGGGTGTGGGGCTGTTCTGTATATGTGTGGATAAGCCACAATACATGTGCAGAGTGGTCACCAATTGGCACAGACTGGCGAATGTGATGTATAGGTGTGGAATGGAGGGGGCGTGGGTTTCAACCCCACCATCTACCTGTTCTTGTACCTGTTGGCACCCTATCCTAAGAAGAAAACTATGTTATAGCAAAATGTGGTCAAGTGGAAACAGGACACATGTAGAGCAGCTTTTTACCAGATGTACTGTGGGGCTTAACACATCCCAGACAATATGCCAGCAGAGGAATACAGACGCAGGCACATCTGTGCAGTGTTAGCCAACGCTGGAACAATGATCACATCTTATACGTGATTTTTACTATACAAAAAGCTTAAAAAAGGGAATTCCTTTTCCCGAGAACAATACTTTATTATTTTAAAATAACCTCTCCCAGAAAATTCACAGGGAGATCATTTCCACAGGGCCCAATGGACTCTTTAAAAAGACAGTTTAGAAAACAAAGGAATTCCCCAATATGTTTGGGTCAGGAAGCTTCTCTAATGCCACGTTTTTGTAGGTTTCAACGGTAATTCGTTTAGCATAATTGTGGCTGCAGAAAGAAAGGACTCAGCGTGTACTCCGGACATTTAACACTTGAACTCACTTACTCTTTTGCCTTCTGCATGTGCTCAAGTTGCTTTGAAAGCCTTTTGTTTTCATCCTGCAGTGTGTTCTTCTCATCCACTACATATACATATACATATACATATACATATACATATACATAGCAAAGCAATCGATCCCTGGAGCACCAAAGAAGGCGCTCATGAATGGTAAATATAAATCTAACCCAAATCTAATCCTTACCCTAACCCTCCCTTTCCTGCAGCCTGACCATAACCCTCCCTTCCCCACAGCCGGTCCCAAAAACTCCCTTCCCCGTAGCTTAACCCAGTGTTGGCTAACCTGTGGCACTCCAGGTGTTGTGAAACTACGAGTCCCAGTATGCATTAACAGCAAAAGCATAGCGGATACCTGACAAAGTATGCTGGGAATTGTAGTTTCACGTCTGAAGTGCCACAGGTTAGCCAACACTGGCCTCCCTTCCCCGTAGCCTAACCCTAAGACTCCCTTTCTCGCAGCCTAACCCTAAGACTCCCTTTCTCGCAGCCTAACCCTAAGACTCCCCTCCCGCAGCCTAAATTTACACTCGCCTACCTGCAGGCTGATGCTAATGCTCCATTCCCCAGAGCCTAACCCTCTCTTTCCCAGAGTCTAATCCTAACCCTATAAGTCCTTGGAGAGGTTACTCACCTCTCTGGTGAGGTCTCCAGCGGGGGACATAGTCCGAAAATTAATGAGTAAGTATGCGGACTGGCATACTTTCAAAAAAACATTCGGGACAGACTTACTGTGTGTGTGTGTGTGTGTATGTATATGTTGTTGTTGTTATTATTAAATTGACAGCATATAATGTAGACAATTGCCTGTACTTCTTCCCATTCAGTAGTTCTCCTATAACCTACACATTTAAGCGTTGTAACAATGTCTACATTTTACAACCATTCTATGCTTTTTTCCGTTCATTCATTATGGTCTTGGGAGAATCGATAATCATAGACTAGCTGTAAACAAGCTGAAATTTTTGTACATTGATATTTAACAGTTGAGTTGTGTTAAGGTATGAGAATTGCCTGTTATGTCTTTTTTTCCACAATGATTTTATTAGTAAAGTCTATTTTATAGAATAATTATGTTTGTGGCTCATTTTATTGATAAGGTTTATTTGTTTTGCAGGCTCTGGAATGAAAATATTTACCTCCACACAAGTAAATAACCAAAAAGGAGAGTCTGTCTTGGTTGCTGATACCTGCAGCTTAAAATTATCTCCTCTTCCTGGTACTTATCATTTATATCATCCTTAATCATGTTTTAGTTAAACATAGAATTAAATCTTAAATGGTTATAACAGTAAGATACCAAACTATATTTTAGTGAAAAATGTAACAAAAAAAAATCGTTTTGCACCTTTAGAGCATTCATGCTTATTAAACCGCATATAGCAATTAGAACAGCCTAGTTTTGTAGATAAATAATGCAGTGTAGTGTAGTTGCTAAGTAAAACGTATATTATATGTTATAAACACATTGAAATCACTGGCAGGATAAATATAGTCTGACATTCTATACCCTAGCATGTTTTTTTTTTTTTTATTCCCAGCTCTAAGGCCTAAGGTTCCTTCAGGACATAATTAAGAATCTTCGTTTCTATTCTTTTTCTTAAAATTATATTAAAAAAGGAACAGTTCATTTGATATAATGCAAAAAATAATGTATTTCCTCTCCTAATAACTACTAATCAACAGGCAAAAGGGAAGTGTGTGATTTTACTGCATCAAAACCAGTCTTCAACTTGGCAGCTGTAGTAGCAGAGACGCTTGGCCTTGAAGCTCACGATGAATCTGTAAGTAATTCCATAAGTGCTGCCTATGCTGTGCTTGCTACTCTTGCTACAGCCATTTAGGCTTCTAACTTATGACTATGCATTCACTTAGTTTTGTCTGTACAATCAAGCGGACCTCTGCCGTTTTTGTGGTACCAAAAATATGTTTAGTGTATGAATTTTTATAAGTGACTTTAACACTGTAGTTACTCAACAATGATTTGCTAAATACAGATCATCTGATAAACTGAAAAAAGTCTACACACTATTGTTTGCTGTATGATGCCATTTCATTTTGTTTGTTTTTGCTTCAATAGAACAATTACCTAATAGCACTGGCAAAATATCTATATTTTATATTTTTTTTGCATGTGCTTTTATCCAAGCAATCCCAGAGTGTATTCAACAACTCCCGGAACAACACCGATCCTGTGCAAGGGCTTAATAAGCATGAAAACCACCCTTCAAGGCACAGTGAGTTAGAGTAAGTCATATGCACGGACGGATATGACCTCTCACCCTGTCAGGCAGATGCTACTTTAATGTTGTGAATTGTGTGTTTTTTAGAAATAAAGAAATATATATGTTGGCCTACATACATGAAGAATAACATTTGTATGTATGTATGTATGTATGTGTATCTATCTAAGGGCGCCGGATCCAGACCTCTGCAAAAGCTTCTGTTTCCAATAGCTAGTATCATAAAAGCTGCATTTTTTGCAGCCATGCTTGCTCACATGCATCATTATTATTATTATTACTATCATTATTATTATTCCCATTATAATCCAGAGTTCTGTACTGGCCACTTTTCCAATAGAGGGGCATGATGTGTACGGCTCATTTGCTTAGTGGGAGGGTAGAGTTATGCAAATAGTACAATGAAGGAGTGTTAAGTGCCCTATGTACTGTCCAGGATTCCAAGTTGTCCCCATTTGATGTGAGGACAGAATGGAAGTCTTAAGAGGTCTGCGGTCGTAAATTTAAGTGAGGGGAGTGGTCTTCCCTCACCTGTGATGATGCCTGTATATAGCGGGGATCCAGTACTAATCTCCAGATGCATTTCAATTAAAAGACTGGAATCTGGATCCAGTCCAAGGATGATGATGATTACTTTTAATCACTTTGAATGAATGAGTGAAAACTAAGCTCTGGATTACTTTAGACATTTTAAATATGCACATAGGTGGACATCACTTGCCTATTAAAACAAATGATATGTAGAGAGAGATATGTTGGACTGACTCAAAACAAAACAAAAAAAATATATAATCATTGTCAATATATGTGGCCCATTACTGACTTGGGACATCAGTGGCTGTAGCTTACTCTTGTCTTGTCTTTTTCCTTTGGCTCAGATTCACAGAGGATTTACAGAGTGAGCCACATGAAATTGAGTGGGTCACACAGCGAATGTCACCAGTGTTTGGGATGGCCGCTTCAAAAATAGAGTGTGACAAAATGGATACCAGCGTCTCTCTCCTGTCTGTAGGAATGAACCTCAAATTGCAGTATCCTTGCAACCCTCCTGTACATATATCATCAAAGACTGAAGATATTTCCCTGGTGCCAGCAGTTGGTGCCAAAGAAGACTCTGTAATTAGCCAATGCTCAGGTAATGAGCAGGTCTCTTTCAAGAGGTACTCTAATAACTCTATTATTAGTGGGGTCAATACCAATGGTGCTTACCTAACCAAAGACCTTGCTGAACAAGAGGTTCAAAAGCAAACAATCGGCAGATGTGGGAAGCGGAAAAAGGTAGAAAGCAATGGAGAAAACAGCTGTGAAATGTCATCTATTAACAAGGAAAATGATTTCCCACTTAAACGCACAACTAACACCAGGGAGGTTTCTGTAGACAAGCCCCTGGATCTGTCTGATCGTTACTCAGGATTACACCCTCAGGAAAGATTTCAAGAAAATAGAAGTAAAATGAAGCAAACGACCATACAAGAAATGTTGAAACAAAGCACCAGAAGTAATTCCTCTATGGAGCAGCATTGTGAGGGGGGTCAACTAGAAACCAAAGATTCTAGGGAAGACCCATCACGTCAAATAGAACATAAAAAGGTAACAAAGGAATATTTTGTTGTCCATAGTCTTAAATCTAATGAAGAAACAAAGGACACTGGATCTGTGTTTAATGTTTTGAAGGCCATTTATTCAGACTTGTAATCAGCATGTGAATTAATGTACAACAGGCATGTCCCGCATGCGGCTTGAAATCTTTTGTTTTGCGTCCCATTCTTGGGGGTCTGGCGATCGTTGAAAAGGGCTTGCTATCAGCTGCCGCAGCTGTTTCACGGGACAGTTGATAGCAAAGCACTTTTCAGCTGTCCTGGATAATTGCTGCATCGGCCAACAGCAGGAAACACTTACTTTGCGGTGCACACCCCAGAGGAAAGAAACAGATGGAATGGCAGTAAGGAATAAACGGGAGGCTGGAGACTACTGAATGGGGAATTACTGGGGAGCTGGAGCCATATGATTGGTGAATACTGGGGAGCTGGAGACATGATGGGAATATTGGGAGCTGGGGACACATTATGGGGGATATTGGGAGCTGGAGACACATTATGGGGGATATTGAGAGCTTCAGATACATTGTTGGATACTGGGATCTGGTGAGACATGATGAGGTTTACTGGAGAGGCTGGAGACATGAATGGAGAGTTACTGGGAGCTGGAGAAATTGCATATAAGACTTTTTATTTTTCTTATTGCCCACACAATGTTAGTCTTAACACAACAACACAATTCTATGATATAACTGTCAACGTAGATTGTATCAAACCAAAATTGGTATATCTTGGATCTGCACATCAGCTTTCCTTCGTTTGTTCTCTGCCTTGCCTAACTTTGCCTCTATGCTTATAGGTTCGTGACAGGGCAGACTTTACATTACCCCCTGCAAGCTTATGCCATTTGTATTTCTCAGTACCAGCAGGCTATGTTTCCAGATTGAGATTTTTACAAGGATTAGCTGATTAGACTATGAACCTGTGGTTTCTCTGTTTGATTCATTTTGTTGACCCCTGGCAGATGAAGCACAAAAAAGGAACCTATCCTGTGTAACTTCCTTATTACCCTGCATCTCCTTATACCGCTTTCAGATCACCACCTCAGAAAAACCCAGGGGAAATGCATGGTCAAAAAAAAGCTGTGTTGTAACTCCACCCGGGAAAATACTGGGTCTGATCACATCACCCATGAATTTCCCGGGTTTAAGTAGAATTAAATGCTGCAGGAGGGCATGCTGATGCTTGTAGTGCTACAAGCACCAACATGCCCAAGGATGTCAGGGCATGCTGGCGCTTGGAGAACCACAAGCACCAGCTTGCCCTGTCATCCTGTGTCGAACACAACATAGTAATGTTAAGGGCCGGCCCTTAACATTAAAAAAAATAATTTACATTTAGTACATTAAATACATAAAAAATATGAATAATAAAAACATTACTCTTAACATTAAATAAATAAAATATCTAAAATAAATTAAATACATAAAAATTATTAATAAAAATAAATACTTGGCAAAAAAAAAACCCTTTCAGAGCGACGCAACTCACATCTCGGCACTAATGATAGTTCTACTGTCATTGGTTTCTATTTATACCCTCAGCCAGCGTGGAAACGTTCCCACTACAGCCATCAGCATGCTTTATACCTTGTATTTTTATTTTTAAATCCGGACCTTAAAAGAGAGATGTTTACTGTTGCCATAGGAAGGTGATCGTGTGAAAAACAACCCGGGACCTTTCGCATTGCCACCAGTCCCGTCCCTTCTGGACATTAGACCCAATCAACAGAAAAAGGGACCTTTCACATCACCCCCAAATACCCGGGTTTTTGGGGGTGATGTGAGAGGGGTTTTAGAGAGACACGTTCCTGGATCGATTGATCTGTGAGACAGATATGTTACAGCTTTGGTGAAAGAGGCTTAATAATATGTACAATCCCCCCTCACCTTTTTCATTTATGTATAGAATTGTGAATGTGCAGGAATAGGTTTCTGAAGTAAATCACTACAATGCTGTAGTTGTCTAATGAATCCCCTTTTCTGTCTGTATATGGCAGTGTTATTGCTGTGATATTTGCCATGTTTTTCAGCTTAGAAGAGTCCATGATATGCCAGTGCACAGAGGGTGTGAACAAGCGTCTGTACTACAACCAAATCCTCACATGGTACAATCCACAATCACGGAGCATGGTAAAATGTGTTTTCTATCCTATGGTTGTCTGTAACCTATTGAAGTTACAAAGCTTTCTATGTGCCCCCACATGTTGTGTGCTTACACAAGCAGGGCCGGTGTCAGAAGTCATGGGGCCTGGGACACATGGGGGAGCCCCACCCTCTGTGTGCGGCTAGTGTGCAGGGAAATTCTTCTGTGTGCATTTTCCCGCTAATGATGACACGTTAAGTCCGGGCCCGGCTGTCTCTCTGTCTATTTAGTGTGGGGATTGTGACAGGGTATCCAACAACCACTAATAAATTCTCCGTATTTGCATTTCTTAATAAATCTGCTATTTACCGAATTTAAATAAAACCGGTTCAAAGAATTTCTCAGCACCACAAATAATCTTTATGTAAATGCACTCTACTACTTTGTTACTCATCTCAGTCACTCTAGCAAAGCATGGGGCCCAGAGTGGCAGCACAAACCTAATACTGTATAACAGGATATCCAAGATATTCTCCTCTCACATTGTATCAGTGTTCACAGGAAGGGATGTAGTTCTATTCAGCAGG
>WWET01000043.1:426968-437042 GCA_011038615.1 Limnodynastes dumerilii | reverse complement strand
AAAGAAATTTAACGGGAGGAAAAAAAAAAAACTACTTTGACCCTCGCAAATCATTTTCTGCTAGCAGGAAATGCCCGGCGCTAATGACTGGTTATTGGCCAGTGTCTGAAATATCGTTTTGGTTTTTTTTGTTTAGCAAGGCACCTGGCATCCATGGGCATGCTGATGCTTGTAGTTCTACAAGCATCAGCATGCCCTGTCGGGGCACAAGACAGACTATCATTATAAATCCGCACCTCTCATAGGGGTGAATTTTTTATTAACGATATCGTTAAAAACCGGCGTATTTTTAACGCTAAAAAATAATTGAATAGGAAAAAAACATATCGGACATAATTTTGCTAAAAATAGCGTTAAAAATACACCGACAAACGATTTTAAACTAATTGAATCGGGCCCATAGTCTTCACTGACAGACTGTCAGTGAAGGATTTGTTAATTGCCAGAGGGAGAGAGAGACAGAAGAAAGTCCCATGTGTAGCTATACGCATGGGACAAATTTGAAAGCGTGCCTGACATTTCTCAGGCGTCAGAGACGCCTACACAGGCGTTAACGCGATCACTGCTCATGACATCTTTCTTTGAGAAACAGCCTTATTGCATTTCAATAGGAAAAAAGGCAAGAAAGATAAATAATGTTTTAAAGATTCAATGTAAAGCTCCATACACACTGTACAATTATCGATAATCTGTTGACTGACCTGACAGTTGTACAGTGTGTATGCCCAGACGAGCAGGCAATATTAGTCGATTAGAGAATTTGTGTCAGGTGTGTAGCAAATGAAAACAGATTCTCATGGTGATCCCCCGCTACTGTAATTCAGTAAAAGCAATGTATAAGCCTGGTGCTGGTTTTAAAAAAAAAAAAAATCAGATACAAGGCTGGAAGTCCCCATCTCTACATTTTTCTTTGTGTTACTACAGGTACCAGTTGTTTAACAGTGCCTTAAGGATAAAATGATTACAATTGTTACATATTAATACCAGTCACTTCACTGCCTTTGTGCTATTGGCAATAGGGCTGGTTGTGCCCAGGACGGAGTACTGCTCTGTATTTTTTTTTTTGGTCTTACTCCCACTAGGCGAACCAGCCTTGATACCAACTGGCCTGTGGCTGTTTGGAATCATGGTGGGGAATCTCTATGGTTTCAGAAGCCCAGAATTGTAGCAGTAAAATCTTGGGGACCCCATGCTGCTTTTCCGCCCATATTTTCTGTTGCCTGCACTAAGCTTGTACAGCACTAGTGCTGGTTTAGCAAGGTACCTTACTTTTTTTTTTTTCTTTCATTTACTTAAAAGATTTCTTCTTGTTTGATGCTCAAGACTGTCAACATTAGCTGCTCCTGTCACTGCAGCCCATTATTCACACTTTTTTTTGCTTTCTAGCTCCTGTCTGCAGATAATCTGTCTAGTGTGTATGGGTACCAGATATTTTCTTGCAATTGTTTCAACAGATTATTGTACAAATCACTAGTGCTGCCTTTACAGTGTGTATGCAAGGTAGCCTTAATTCTGTGTAAGCAACTTGCAAAGAAGATATTGATTGGATGGCCTATCATATTTAAATTTGTCAAGTGTACATCCTGCTTAAAATAGACACAAAAATACAGGCACAAATAAATCGCCTATCCAACTGAATATAATTCATGGCTATGATATGTTAAAGAGGTAGTTAAACAAAAACCAATGAGAGAAAAGTATTTAAGAATTAGAGAAATCACATAACAAATAAAAATGAAATGTTTGCATGTTTAATTAGGACTCAAACACAGGCTTAATGTTTGTCATTTCTTTGCATCTTTAGAAAGAAGCCTGCATTGGATTTTCCTCATAATGAAGTTGTGCGGAACAAGGAGGAGAGAAGAAAACTGCTCGGTCACACTTGTAAGGAATGTGAACTAGTGAGTAACTACTCAGTGTATATTTAGGTATATTCCTGCTTATAAAAATCATGAATGCTGAAAGCCACTAAGGAAAAACTGTTATGGTCTGTATTTTGCTCCCATAAACTTTAAAAATATTTTCAAGGAGAAGTGAAAATCTTGTCATTGTCACACTTTTAAAACTATAGTCATATTAAAGTCACAGCATATGATAAAATCATGTTTTGAAAATCATACATGAATCCACAATAAGGGTTAGATTTAATAACTTGTTTTATAGGAGATCTTTAATGTGTAATGTGTTGCCATTTGCAAACACATCTCAATTGGTGTAGGCCAAACCACAAAACAAAAAAATTATGGGTGAGTCCAGACATTTAATAGCTAAGAAGCTTGTGTTTATTATAATTCTTACTACTCAACTTATCTACATTCAGCATAATAAAAACAAGAGGTATTACTGCAGCGCTGCCTCTAAAAGTAACAAATAATGCAAAAATCAATACAATATAAACATCCACTTGTAAAAGTCCCTTGGAATCTTTATACAATGTTCATCAAAGTGCCATCATTCAGATCTCCCAAAGTAGAAAATCTCCTCAGTAAAAGATGCATGGTCCCCATTTGTTTTCTCTCCAAGGCGGGTCCCGGTAAGGCAAGTGAAAAACAACAAAGGATAAAGATCAATAAAATGTATTTAATAAAAAGCCACATAAAGCATAAACATGTATAAATGATGCCAGTGGTCTAAACTAAACAAGTAAGCATACCCAGGTGAAAACAAGACACCTGATGGTTGGTAAGAGATCCTGGGAAGGCGGGCTGGTAATGAACTGGTAAGTTACTGGCAGTGTTCAGAATCCACATGCAGCACTCCCACCAATGCTTTTCAGCCAACCAGACTTCAGCCTACTTCAAGGTGCATTCAACATAATAAGTTACTACACGCACAAATACATGAACGCTGTTACATGATCAACACTGTTTTATTTTGCTAATGGATGGCAATATAAACCTGACTAACTCAGTTTATTCCCTCATCATTATAGTATTATGCCGACCTTCCAGAAGAGGAGAGAGCCAAGAAACTTGCTGCCTGTTCCCGCCACCGATTCCGGTATATTCCACCCAGTACACCCGAAAACTTCTGGGAAGTGGGTTTTCCTTCCACTCAGACTTGTAAAGATAGAGGTCAGTGGTCAGGCTTTCTCCAGAAACACAACTAGCACCACATACTTATCTGTCACTTCTCAAATGCTGTTTGAATAACCTGGACTTTGCTGTCTCTACTAAAGGTTACATAAAAGAGGAGCTGTCTCCATGTCATCGACCTCGGAGAAGACAACCCTACAATGCAATATTTTCTACCAAAGGCAAAGAACAGAAGATCTAAAACTGTATTTTGTTATTCCAGGGGGTGCTTTGTGGCAGACTAAAACGTGTTTGTTTTGGGTTTTGTTTGAAAGTGTTCTTTCTTTTTGCGTTAAAGGCAGTTTGTAATTGCACCTCCACCGCTCATGGTTTGTTAGAGACTAGCCTGTAGGATGCTTAAAGTTATGCTATATAGACTACTACATATATCCTTATGTAGCTCGCAGCCATCTAGAAATCCTCTACTGGACACTAGACTGTTTTGCACAGTGGACTGATTGGCCTCTTTTTCACGACTGTCACCTGATTCCCCTTCTTGCTCCTCGGATTAGAGTGAAAGAAAAATCGTGGTTTATCTGTGTCTTTTTAAAATACTTACAGTAATATATAATATGTATATCCCTACTTTTATACGTGGATGGTCTGTGTTTTAGCACCTTTTTATAATACATAGGGTGCTGTGTTTTGCACTGGATAATTTAAAGCTTATAGATGTAATACTTATCTGTAATTAATAAACATGTGAACTATGTTTGATTCTATTTCTTTTGATTTAAATATAGCTTGGTAAAAAGTAAAATGAATGTCAAAATAAAAATATATTTTTTTTATTTGCTTCCATTATATGCAAAATTATCATTTGCAGTATACAGCATCTCCAGCAGAGGGAGGCAAAGATACACAGGAACAAGAATAATATCTGCTTACCCTGTCCTGCCTGCAGTCAGTCTGCACAGTGGTTACATGAATATTTTAATAAATTTTTTTTTATTTTATAACAAAGTAAATTGCTCTAATTAAACAAAACAGACCGTTTTTCTGTCCCTAAATAAGGATTTTTCTCAAATTATATAAATATAAAAATGAAAAGTTTAAATGTTTACAAACTTCAACTTTTGTTTAAAGTCATCAAAAAATACAACAGTCAATAGTATATGCATTAAACACTGCAAAGAGTACAGCAATATTACCAATCACAAAGCAGCTGAAAAGTATGTGCTGCGACCCATTCAACAAGATATGTAAACGGAACAGTAGCTTAGCAATAGTGAGAGAAAAAAAAAACAGCAGGATGTAGAGGAGGAGTCAGTTGACAAGGATGTACAAGCAGCAAGCAATCTGTTTTTCCATGCCTAAAACATACCACAATTAAGAAATCAGGGAGGAACAGTCTTTTACCAGGACTTAGCAATGACACAGGCTGCTGCTAAAACATGAGTTGCCAGCTTGTGAAATTGTGTGGCCACATTTGGGATCAGGTAGTATAAGAGAAAGATCCAAGGGTTCCTTGTGACTGGGTCAGGGATGAGTTATCAAGAGGACATATATACTGCATTCCAAAATGGGTCAAGTTTTGGCAGGTCCACCAGGTATGCAGAGGTGTCCCAACTGGTCTCATCAGCGCCAGCACTGTGGAGAAGCTATGGGGAACATTTCTGCTAGACGGTTGGTGGTGAGGTACCATCGCTTGGTTAATTTATAGGTGTTCTTGATTTTTGTACAATGCCCAGGAGATCCTGCATTGGCAGGTTTTGATTTTTTTTGTGCTCACCCTGAGAGCCCAGCTGAGTAATATATTAGAAGAATATAGAAAAATGGAAGTGCTAGGAGTATATCATACACTTTTATTTATACAAAAACAATATATCATATTATCACTTGTATACAATATCTGATTGGGCAATCCACACCATATTTTAGAACACAGATTACTTTGGCTCCTGCTGGTGTGTGATAAAACCATAGAGTGAAGAAATCATTCCCCTTGCGGAGCAGAGCTCACAAGCAAAGCCTTTAGAATTCCATAGGTGTAAGGGAAAGTGTAGGTCTACTCATATTCCACTAACGTGTGGATGCGCTCGGAGGCAAAACCAGTGCCAAAATGAGAATGAAAAGGGAGCAGCCCTGGTGGGTACAGTAGTCTATAGGTATCTTGGCGAAGCAGAAACCATTAATCATACAGTTTTGTGGTGGGACAGCAATGACCATGATATCTATCAAAGACCATTTCTGCTTCTAGTGATGGGTATTTAGGCAAAAGGGATTTATCACTGCATAGATTTAGGGTAGCACTTGGTTAAGTCCACACCAACCGGGCATGGTCTTTCAAAACTTTAAATATTGACATAATGGCATCAATTTATACTGTTTGTATCAAAGATTTTAACTGAATGATTTGAAAATTCTATAGATCTCAGTCTGATCTAATGCTGAAGTCTGATCTATTGCTGTTAGTGGTTTTAATTGATTTTAATTGAACAACATTCTATCTACATGCAGGATGTGGGGATACAGTCAAAAGATAGACAATGAAATGAGCAAACGGGAGCTTAATTGTTTCATGTTTTTCTATGAGTTAATGACCGTTCTCACGTAATGCAATGCCAGTTAGACCATTGGTCTTATGATCCTTGATGGGACCAATGGTTCCTTGTCCCACACAATTGTTCGTAATAATAATTGGTATTTCTTATAAATGTATTTATGAATGTTGACTGCGACCTAGAGGTTAGTGTCGTTTTTTTCATAATCTATGTACAATAATCATACACAGTTGAATAATTGTACTATTCTAATATTAATGTTTAGCAGTTAGTAAGATATAATATTTTTGACCACAATTTTAAGAAAAATTTATTAGGACTATGGTTTTACNATATATAATCTATCATAATGATCCGTTATTACGTTAAGTTGCATGCGTATTTTTAGGTACTTTTTAACTTTATTTACGTATGTTACGTAGAATATACACAAGTAAGTGCTTTAGGCGTGGACGTGTGAATCGCACTCGGGGACATACGTTCGGAGGGGAGGGGATGAAATACGTTCCTGAAATGTAATGTGAAAGAGGGTGGGGGAGGCCTTTTAATGAGTCTGAGGGTGCGGTTACATAGAATCGCACGTACGGCATACATATACACACGTATGTACACACAAAGTTAGAGGTGCTCTATGGAGGCGTAAGTCTCCGATTGCACGGCCGTGAGAGGGGAGTGTCCTGGGTGTTGGTGGGTGTTGGCTTGTTACGTGTGTGCGTATAATTGCGCTTTTGAAAAAACGCATTTGAATACGGCCCAATGTCTGGATTATCTAATAATTATTTTTTTTACTAGTCTAACAGTTAATATTTGTTTTGTTTGGATGTCACTTTATAAGTATTGCTGTATTGCTTAATAAACAATAAGACATAGGACCAGATCCACAGGTCTGAACGTTTGCCACACAATGGGCCAGATCCAGTACAGTAGCGTATTTACGTTAGACGCTGTCGTAAAATCGCCTCTTTGTATGTACTGCAAATGCGCGCGGCAAATGTTAAGCAACGTAACTCTGATGGTACGTAACTTCAGCGTAAGTACGAACGAAGGGGCGGGTCATCCATACGACACCCGGAAACACGCTTTGTAGACGGAGGGAGGCATTTAAGTTGTACAGTATGGGCCGGGTTAGGCCGTTATGTACGTCAATCCATTACGTACGTCTGTACTTACGCTTGTAAAGGTTAAGGTAGGGTTTGGTAAACATAAAACAAGTAAGTTACATACGAGCGAGGGGAGTGTATAGTACTTACAATAGCGTAAATACACTATGCAATCGTACGTAAACAGAAAATAAGTCTGGATCTGGCCCAAATGTGTAAGTGGGCTGTTTTGACTGGAGAGGGCATAACGTAACTACCATCGTACAGCCCTTAGTTCCATACAATGGTAAGTAAGAAGAAATGGACTGTGCTTCCCCTCCGCATGCTAAGGTGGGCGGGGGAAGCATGTAAATATTACGGTGTTGATGTTATTACACATTGACGCACACGGCTGGACGGCTTATCTGCAAGTGTGACTTAAGGCTTCCTTATGAACAGGAGAGGAGAGTGACAGGTGGAGTTCACGCTCCTCTCTCGTGTGGCGTTAAACACCCTGTGCATATGGAAAACGTGCAGGGGGGGTGGATCAGGTCCATAGTCTTTTTACAGTTATATAGCATACATATAAAAAATGAATAATACCAATGAGAACAATAGTCTTCTTTGTGTTACATATATGGTCATAGCCATCAGGCATTCTGAGTATATTAGAGATGTATGAAGATTCCTGTATGGTGAAATCATCACACTCAATAGGCTGTAGAGAACTAACGTCTTGTTTAAAACTAGTTAATCTTGCACTCTGCGGTTGGAGCCAGAGAGTGCTCAGGATTGATGCTATGTTTGTTTGCAGTTTATTTTTTTTAGTAAATATGTGTAATTTTTAACCTTTTGTTTGGACAACCAGGTATTGATCTTTATTAGGTCAGACCAGGTACAGGGAGAGTAGTCCCTAGTAAGGAGACATGCCTAAGTTGATATTGTAAAAAGACCAACAGTCTCTTGAGCTAAGGCACAACAATTGGGCACAGTTAGTGAAAAGCCCAAGGACTATGCTTCATATATGGCAGCTCCTAACTCTCTGTACTAAGCACATGTATATGCAATAAACAAATGTAAAAATAGTCAAGGGTACAGATAGTAGAAGGGTCTTAAATACCACAAGCAACTTACGTGCAAAATATATCAAACAACAAATATACAGTATGTCCTTCATATGTCCTTCATCAAAAAGCGTAGACCACAGTTAGATTACTGATCACTTCAATATATACCTATATATGCTACTGTATGAATACATAAGGCTCTTGAATTTACTCACAGTAACTTATCAATACTTCCCACTGATTTTGAAGACATGAATGGAGAGTGCTGCAGATGTACTCATAGATCATTCTCAAACTTTAACTAGTCCTCCTGTTTAGCTGCCTATTTCTCAGGGTCTCTTTCTATTTACACCACGAGTCTACTTGGTGTCTGGAAGAGTAACGGTCCCGCGACTTAGCTGAATCTCCGGCAAAGCAAAGCCAATAGTTACATATATAAAACAATAATTAACAGAGGGTATAAAATCACGAATAAGGAATACAATACATGTACAATGCAAAAATTAAATACAGTACAAAAAATAGCAGAACAATATGTAAGGAAAATAAAGATGCTGGATGTGTGTGCGGGAGCAGATGAATAGGGAGAGAGATAGACAGTAGAGAGAAAAAGGTGGGAAGTGATGAGGACAGGGTAGAGGGATGATGACAGGAGGGAGGAGGACCCTGCTCCTAACAGCTAACATGCTAAGTGAGAGGGTGAACAGACAGGAGACACAATGATGTGGATGGGGGGGCAGGTAAGCTTAGGTGGAGAAGGGTAGGCTAGCCTGAAGAAAAGGATTTTAAGGGAGCGTTTGAAGGATTGGAGTGTGCTGGATTGCTTGATAGGAAGTGGTAGGTTGTTCCAATGGAGAAGAGCAGCCCAGGAGAAGTCTTGGATGTGGGAGTGTGAAGTGGTTATAAGGTTGGAGTTGAGGCGGCGGTTACCAGCAGAGCAGAGTGGATGGGAGAGAGTGTGGATGGAGATAAGGGAGGAGAGTTAGGGGGCGGTGGAGGGGGACAGAGTCTTGTAAGTTGTAGTGAGGAGCTTGAAGAAATTTCTGATAGGGACAGAAAGCCAGTGTAGAGATTGACAGAGAGGGGAGGTGGAGGCAGTGCGTTGGGAGAGGAAGATGAGTCTGGCTGCAGCATTTAGTACAGTTTGTAGGGGTGTGAGATGGACCAGAGGTAGGCCAGAGAGGAGAATGTTGCAGTAGTCCAGACGGGAGATAACAAGAGAGTGAACAAGCATTTTAGTGGTGTCTGCTGTTAAGAAGGGTCTGATGTGAGCAATGTTGATGCGTAATTCCACTGGCTGCCATGATGTGCGCATGCGCAAGGCCCAGTACGACAAGGTCTGTGGACGTAAGTCCGTAGACCGAGTCGTAATTTTTAAGGAAGCAATCTGGACACGTAAGTGTCAAGATTTTACTACCTTGAGTGGGTAATGCAGGGGGCATGCATTCCCCGCTACGCTGTAGTAACTCAAGAACCAAACGTCCATGAGACGTGCGTTGGTCTGGATCTACCCCAGTGATAGGGCGTGGATGTGGGGGGTGAGGGAGAGAGATGAGTCCAGACAGCGGGCTAGGGTGGAGGAACAGATGGTGGAGTCGCCAGTAGTAATAGAGATAGTAGGGGTAGACGGGATACGTGAAGGAAGAAAGACTACAATTTCCGTTTTGTCCATGTTAAGCTTGAGAAAACGCTTGGACATCCTGTTACACGCTGCAGGAGAAATCCTAGCAGGGTTTGAAGTTCCCCTTCTGGGTTAATGTGCCTGGTTTCCCCCAGCTGTCTGTTAATTAAATCTCCCTAGCCAGAACTTGTTGCTGATTGGTGGGAGGTCCTTTAAATAGTTGTGCCTGGGGAAACTCGGACTTCGGCTATAGCATCTGGTTTATTCTTGCGTCTTACTGAGTTCTGATTGTGTATGCTCCTTGTGCTCCTGCCTTGGATTTGTTTATGTGTTTTTGCCCTTTGTACTCCCATTGTAACCCTTGCCTGCCTCTGTCTCATTGGGCCTGATCCTGAGCTACGATGTAGCGCTGAGCGTCCTAACGCTCAGCGTTACATCGCTGACTCCCTCCTGGCACTCCCCCTGTGCGGGCGTATGGCCCCTTCCTTACGCCGGCTGAAGGCTACCCTAGCTTCGCCCAGCATAAGGAAGGGGCCATACGCTCACACAGGAGCGTATGGCCTCTTAGCACGCCCCCCCAGCCTGATTTACTTACCTCCCCCCGCCCACCAGGAGTAACGTGAGCGTTGGGACGCTGGAGGACGTCCCCTCCAGCGTCGGCGTTTCCATAGTAACGCTGGGCAACATCTGCCCGGCGCATGCGCATTAGAGCTACGGCCGCCGTACTAG
>WWET01000043.1:412751-426845 GCA_011038615.1 Limnodynastes dumerilii | reverse complement strand
ACTAGCGACGGCGGCCGTAGCTCTGGATCAGGCCCATTGTCTGCCCTGTCCGTGGGTCTCAGTGAGTGGCGCGAGTAGCTTGTTGCTCGCACCAGCAGCTGGGCTCTCCTGTCCAGTACAGTGTTCTTCCTTACTGAGTGTTGTGAGTTCCCATCTCTCACCCCTGTACCCAGCCTGAGTATTCCATCTCTCAGTTTTGTGTTTTGCCTGTATTTTCCATCTATACAGAGCGTTGTTCTGCTGTGTTTTATCATCCTCGCAGTTTGTTTATTCCCTGCATGTGTCATCTCTGCAGTGTGTTATTCCACTGTTTAATTCATTTTACAGTGTGTATTTGCCGCTGTGTTTTTCATCCCACAGTGTGCTGTATCTGAAAAATGTATTTTGCAATCCTTATGTGCGCTGTCTACTCATTAAACAGAATAAACGATGTTTCTTTCTTTATTTCAAAATAAAGGTTGTGTTTTTCTTTCTTTTGTCTCAATGTTGTTTTTGATGGTAATATGTGAAAAGAGAAAAATATCCTTGTGTAGAAACTTCTAGTATATAAAAAGAATTCAAAAGATGTTCTACTCACATTTAAGCCCCTTGGGCTTTATGCACGTAGTGTGTGTCTCAGGGTCCACATCAAAGGTTCCTCAAAGGGATGCACCTTGTGGGGAGGGCGGTAGTTCGTCAGTATGCCGCTGGGCTATATTTTCCGGTTTGTCCGTGCAGCCATGCAGATATGAGGAAACAAAAGGAGGAGGATCTTGCGCAATATATCAGGGTGTTTTAGAAGTAGTCAAAAGAGGATAAAACTCACCATATAGCCCTTTGGGCTTAAAGCATGTAGATATTCTGTGTGGATGATTCCTGTGTGGGCTGTCACTGTAATGTCCTCAGGTATATTGATGTATCTCAGAAAAGAAAGGACACAAATCTTTGTGCAATATGTACTGGAACCATATAGAGGGTGAAAAACCGAGCAACTCACCGGATAGCCCCTTGGGCTTTATGCATATAGTGAAAACCACTGATCCAGAATATAATTTTACTTCTTCATGGTAAAATTTTAAATATTTTATTTTTATATAATCAGTTTTAAAATCACACAAAAAGGTACATAAAAAAGTTGATTGGAGGATATACCCCTATGTGGGGTCTGAGATCACAGGATTAGACAGCAAAACAATATTCAAAACAGGTGGTAAGATGTTAGGAAGGGCCCAAAACTTCACACTGTTATAAACAATAGTCTTATCTGTCTTCCACGGATCATCTAGAACTCCTACTCCACCAACGCGTTTCTGCTCTCTGTGAGCCTTTCTCAAGGTGTAACAGGGGTAGGTCTATGCTGTTCCTTATAAGGGTGCTTGAGAGTCCGTGATCCAATCAAAGAACATCATAAAACAACTCAAATTAAAACATCCAAATCCTCACATATATATATACAGTCGAGTCATATGTAGGGTAAGAATTAAAACCCATCAGGAGGAATAATAATGATAAAAAAACAACCACAACAAAAGGAAAACAGATGCAACCGGGGAAAAACTTTAACAGGGCGGGAGTGCACAGAGATAGTGTAGCACTAATTTATATCATCCTAAAAGTGCAATCTTGAACAATAAGATGAAATTTCCGATACCAAGTGTTAAAAATGTTAAAAAATGCCTTAAGTTCTATTAAAAGGACTGCAGATAAATTGTGGAAGGTAACAGTGAAAAATAGAAGCCACTGGGTCCTAAAGATAAGGTTCTATAGTAAAAAAAACATGAAAAAGACTGGTGTTTCATAATTAATGTAGGATCCAAGGCAAAAGTGTGAAGTGGTAATAGCGCTGAGGTAAAAGACTGGTGTAGAATCGGGTGTCAATGAAATAGAATGCCGTAATTAAGAGATGCCGGTGTTAGTATACAAAGTATCCATATACTGCTCAAAGCGCAGTGACAGTTGTAGAGGAGGGTGAACTTCAGATCCATCTGTTGTTGAGCGGGAGTGCCGGTATTTGATGAAGAATTGTTAGGGTGGGTGATAGTAATAATCGTGTACCGGAGATGCCGTTATTATTAGAATGCTAGATGGGGATGAAGAAGGGAATTACTGAAAGTAGGATAATGTGACAATAGAAGAAAAATAGAGAATCCATCTATTGTACAAGAGGTAGTAGGACAGAAGTGCAGGTATATATGGGGACTGGTACCTAGTGTGGGTGATGGTGATGGTCATGTAAAGGATTAGCTGGAAAGAGATAGATAGCAGTGATGATGATCGTGAGAACGTGACTATTAAAAGAGATGGTCCTATTTAAAGTGCTAAGTGTAATAGCCTGTTACATTAGATCCTTTTAATATGGTGTATTATGTACACACTTGACTATCACCAATTGTTCATCTTTGACACCCTGGGGATCACTGCCATCAATTGGATCTTAGAAAAAGCAGATTTTAAAGAAAATGAAAAAGAATTTCTTCTCTCAGGAATCAAATTTATTTTAAAGAACAATTACTTTTGGTTTTTAGATAACTTTTACATACAACAAGAAGGGACGGCCATGGGTACAAAATTTGCTTCGGAATACGCCAATATATTCATGGCCTGGTGGGAGGAGCAATGGGTTTATACCCACCCCCTGGCAGAAAAACATCTCAAACAGTTCTATAGATATATAGACGATATTTTATTCATATGGGATGGTGATGTTGACTCCCTCAAGACCTTCTGTACCCATCTCAAAACAACAATAATATGAATATAAAACTAACATATAGTACGGATTTAAAGAAAGTGGAATTCCTGGACCTTACTATCAAAAATGAAATAAACCAACTAACTACGGAAATTTACAAAAAACCCACAAATACAAATTCCTTCATTCCAAGGGACAGCCAACACCATCCTAAATTGCTTAAATCTGTCCCATTAAGTCAATTTATATGGGTACAAAGAAATTGTACAAAAAAGAGACTTTTATTAAACAAGGGGAAGAATTAAAAATGCAATTCATCAGAAAAGGATAGAATGAAGATGAAATCAACCAAGCCTTTAAAAGAGCGGAAAATACAAAAAGGAGGAAATTACTGAAAACATCAAAGAATAAAGAGAAAAAGAAAAGAAACGAACAAGATACTATTAGATTTGTGACGCAATATAATCAAAATTACAGAGAAATAGAAAAAATGGTTAAAAAACATTGGTATCTGCTACAGAAAGACAAAGATCTAGAAAATATACTCCCCAAAAATCCAATCTTTACCTACAAGAGATCTAAAAATATCAGAAACACAGTGGTCAGCAGAATTGCATCTAACATAAAAGAAAAAAAGAACATCAAAAGTAAGGGTTTCCATAGATGCGGGATCTGCAATACGTGCAAAACTGTTAAAGACAACAACAGGAAGACCAACACATTTATAGCTAAATCCACAAACCAAGAAATAAAGATACAAGATTTCATTACTTGTGATTCGAAAAATAGCATTTATGTGATTGAATGCTCATGCAATCTCCAATATATTGGAAGAACATCCAGAAAATTGAAAGAAAGGTGGGGTGAACATATTAGGAATATTAAAAAAGGAGCTCTAACCCACCCTCTCTCCACCCATTTCAAAAATGAACACAACTGTGACGTGAAACATATCAAAAAAATATTAGGAATAAAGAAAGTCAACAATAATTAGAGATGTAATAATACAAAAGAATCACTTGCAAAGAATGCAATTAATCTTTACGTGTGACACTCTCAACCCGAAAGGCCTTAACGCCGCGTTTGAACTTAAATGGTTTCTGTAGGGATTTATGGGAATCCATATATTTTTACTTTTATATATCGCGCAAGGATATTTCTACTTTTATATATCCCGCAAGGACATTTCTGTATTTGATTGGACTTTTTATTGTATTTCATTTTATTGTATTTTATTTTATATTTTATATTTGTATCTATTTTTTTATCTATTGGCTGTTTTAAGGGATTATTAGACTTCTTATGTTGAACGGTATATTTAGCACTATTTGTCATTAGATCCTTTTAATATGGTGTATTATGTACACACTTGACCATCACCAATTGTTCATCTTTGACAGGCATTTACTATCTCTATTACACTTAGCACTTTAAATAGGACCATCTCTTTTAATAGTCACGTTCTCACGATCATCATCACTGCTATCTATCTCTTTCCAGCTAATCCTTTACATGACCATCACCATTACCCACACTAGGTACCAGTCCCCATATATACCTGCACTTCTGTCCTACTACCTCTTGTACAATAGATGGATTCTCTATTTTTCTTCTATTGTCACATTATCCTACTTTCAGTAATTCCCTTCTTCATCCCCATCTAGCATTCTAATAATAACGGCATCTCCGGTACACGATTATTACTATCACCCACCCTAACGATTCTTCATCAAATACCGGCACCCCCGCTCAACAACAGATGGATCTGAAGTTCACCCTCCTCTACAACTGTCACTGCGCTTTGAGCAGTATATGGATACTTTGTATACTAACACCGGCATCTCTTAATTACGGCATTCTATTTCATTGACACCCGATTCTACACCAGTCTTTTACCTCAGCGCTATTACCACTTCACACTTTTGCCTTGTTTTTTTTGTTTGTTACTATAGAACCTTATCTTTAGGATCCAGAGGCTTCTATTTTTTATTGTTACCTTCCACAATTTATCGGCAGTCCTTTTAATAGAACTTAAGGCATTTTTTTTTATTTTTAACATTTGGTATCGGTAATTTCATCTTATTGTTCAAGATTGCACTTTTAGGATGATATAAATTAGCATTACACTTTCTCCGTGCACTCCAGCCCAGTAAAGGTTTTTCCCTGGCTGCATCTCTGTTTTCCTTTTGTTGTGGTTGGTTTTTTATCATTATTATTCCTCCTGATGGGTTTTAATTCTTACCCTACATATGACTTGACTGTGTATATATATATATATATATATATGTGAGGATTTGGATGTTTTAATTTAATATACCTGAGGACATTACAGTGACAGCCCACACGGGAATCATCCACACAAAATATCTACATGCTTTAAGCCCAAGGGGCTATATGGCGAGTTTTATCCTCTTTTGACTACTTCTAAAACACGGTGAGATATTCGCGCAAGATCCTCCTCATTTTGTTTCCTCATATCTGCACGGCTGCACGGACGAACCGGAAAATATAGCCCAGCGACATACTGACGAACTACCGCCCTCCCCACAAGGTGCATCCCTGAGAGGAACCTTTGATGTGGACCCTGAGACACACACTACGTGCATAAAGCCCAAGGGGCTTAAATGTGAGTAGAACATCTTTTGAATTCTTTTTATATACTAGAAGTTTCTACACAAGGATCTTTTTCTCTTTTCACATATTACCATCAAAAACACCATTGAGACAAAAGAAAGAAAAACACCACCTTTATTTTGAAATAAAGAAAGAAACATAGTTTATTCTGATTAATGAGTAGACAGCGCACATAAGGATTGCAAAATACATTTTTCTGAACATTTCAAAGACGATTTTGACTTTTGATACTCAGGGAGAATCATAGGACTCCCCGCTTTCCTTAGTGCTGCTTCTATGAGTGGGGCGCTAATCAGTCTATAATCAACCTTTTTCTGTTTGCTGTATCTGTTACCTTGCAGCTTGCTGGACCTAGGTTCTGGGTCCCTGTGCTAGTCTCCTTGGTGTTAGTCATCTGCCTTGTGTATTGTGTGTGGGTTCCAGCCTGCCTTCTTGTATGCCTGGGTTCCTGCCTGTGATCTTGTATGCTCAGGTCTATTTCCATCTCTTTGTTACTTCCTGCTCTGTTCTATTGTCTTGTGAGCACGGGTTCCTGCAGATTCGTTGTTGTACAAGGGTTCATGGGTGTGAATCGGTTCCAGTGCTGGTACCTACGCTGCAGTACCCCTTGAGGGCTATCGCCAGGGGCCGCGACCTACCAGACCAGCAGCCCAGACTATCCTCACCATCAGAGGCTCTAATGAAGACCTGGTGCTAGTACAAACTCCAGGCCCTGGTGAGTACCCTTTCTGGCTGACTGTAACACATCCATGAGGAGATGGCCAAGAGACAATCTGACACTTCTGACAGAAGGTCATGGGAGGACAGATAGATTTGAGAGTCGTCAGCATAGAGGTGGTAGTGAAAGCCAAATGAGTTGATGAGGTCACCCAGAGAGGAGGTGTACAGCAAGAACAGAAGGGGACCAAGAACTGATACCTGGGGCACGCCAACGGGAAGAGGAGTAGTAGGGGAGGAGGAGCTAGTGATAGGAGGAGAACCAGGAATGGACAGTGCCAGACAGGCTGAGGGAGCGAAGGGTGTGGAGCTCCATTGTGGTTGTCTTCGATATCCATAATCACAACTTTGCCCCATTTCTCCGCGGGTTTTATTATGATTTTAGTGTTCGTCCGCAAGTCCTTCTTCTCCTTTTTGGTCATATTATTTCCTTAATTTTTTCATAACCTCTTCCCACTCTTTACAATACTGTTGAGACAGTTTTAGAGTTAGGACAAAAACAGAAAAACCTTGTAAGTGGCTGGTGGCTTATCATATATTTGCAAATGTATGTCATAAATTCTCTGACTTTTATTTTAAAGATAGAGTGTTATGGTTTGTTACTGGTTAATTGCAAGAGTGCTGGGGTGACTTTTTTGTATCTGTATAAATTCCCTATGTCTGGATAGCAGCTGACAGGAGGTGCTTTTGCAGAGTGGCTGTTTTGGAGACTTGGGGACCTCTGCCTGGGGTGAGCTCTCAATTTATTAATACATGATATATGACCCAAAGTTGGGATTCTGACAGTTTTAGAGTTAGGACCAAAACAGAGAAGCCTTGTAAGTGGCTGGTAGCTTATCATATATCTGCAGATGTATGTAACTAATTCTCTGACTTTTATTTTAAAGATACAATGCTATGGTTCGTTGCTGGTTAATTTCAAGAGTACTGAGGTGTCTTTTTTGTACTGTGTGTATTGCCCATACCTTACAGCACCTGCTTGATTTGAACAACCTCCATTTTGTGTGTATATATATATATAGATATCTTTTTTTCTTATTTCAGCTATTAACTTATATACAGGTTACAGTCTGTTTTAATACAATATAGCTTAATTTACACAGTTAAACAGAGGTTTTAGAAGAAGGTATTTATTTTAATGAAAAGTGTATTTGCTTAAATGTAACGTCCATTTTGCTTTATGTAAGGTTTATTCTACTTGATTTAGAACCGGAGGCTGTGTCGTTCCCTCCTTCAGCTGCAGCTCAGCAGTCGCTCCATGAACAGTTTCTGCAAGCTGTTGATCAATTATTTGTATCCAAATATTTAGAGTACAGTGTGTGGCTGCTGGAGGCCAAGGCCTGTGCTGACACAGTAGGAATAGCAGCTGCTGGGAGTCGCATAACTATCTACTGTTTAGAAATCTTTTACTATCAGAGACAAGACTTGTGTCATGTAATTGTTGATATCTCTTCTATTCCCCAAACAAGCTTTACAATTTCTGCCTTCATACAAACAATATGTTGGCAACAGAGCATCTGTATCTCATAGTGAATGATAGAGAAGGTAATATTACCACATATGTAAAAATATATTCATATTTAGTGCTAGGTGTCTGTAAAGCAGAGCTTTAGTATGTTAATTAAATTGATGAAAATGTTCAGATTATGAAACAAGAACAGACGTCTATCTATTTAGAGACACGAGTATGATCTTTTCTGACAACTACCAGTGTTAGACCGGTTACACTCTCCGCAACGAAACTCTGATTTTCGAAAAAAGGGACACCCGAAAGTTCCTTTTTGGATGTCCCTTTTTCCTATACTTACCGATTTATTTATTTTTTTAATGAATGGGTGAGTATGTTGTTCGGCATACTTCACCCATTCACTTCCGCAATACGCGATATCCCTCCGCCGCACCTCCGCCGCTGCTATCGCCGGACCTGGAACAGGTAAGTAAATTATCTCTGCGGGGCTAGGGTTAGGGTTGGGGTTAGGGTCAGGCTGCGGGGGAGAGAGGGTTAGGTTCAGGTTGCAGGAGTGGTGGGTTAGGGTCAGGCTGCTATTAAGGGAGGGTTAGGGTCAGGCTGTCAGGAAGGGAGGCTTAGGGTTAGGCTAGTGAAAGGGGAGGGTTTGGGTTAGGGTTAGGGAAAGGAGTGGGGAACTATTTTTTACAACTTTTAGTACCACAGAGCTTCGAGGCATATGCAATCAAAATCCCAGCCACTTCACAACTACCTCGGAGGAATCGGGTTTTTGGCAATTGGGACTTTCTATGCGGGGACCCACACCCCTGTCTAACACGGAGAGAAACTAACACCAGTTTCTCTCTAACACCTACAAAAACAAATGCCAACAACGGTGCAGTTTTATGAAGTATTTTGTAATATCCATATTATAAGGGGACAGTCGTATTATATTTATTACATAAACAGCATTGTGCCATTGACAATCTCTGAGTGGGTGGGCATAATCTTTGAGGGGTTATATCTCTTTAAGTATTTAACAAAAAAAGCTAACTTTTTCCCCAGCCCGTAAAAAAAAATTGTCTGCTGGTGCCGTATGCCAAATTTTATAGAAAAATAATGAAAAATGACAAATTTGGAATAGCTGAAAGTGGAAAATGGTGATTTTTTTTCAAAGGTCAATTTTTTGGGAAGGCAGAACATTACACTAGCTGTTTGTTTTTGTTAGAAAGTTAATGTTCCAGTGGAGTGTCTTTGGGGATTGAGATTTCTAAGAAAATGACTTTTGTTTTATACAATTTAGGAAAATATGCCCCATTATAATGATAGTAAATGTCATAGTGTTGCACATGTCAACTGACAGCCTTGGGTGTAATCATGCTTCACATGAGAGGAGCAAGATGGCATACTATATGGAAGTTTAAATAACTTGAAATGAGTGAGAGAGAGAGAGAAAGAGAGAGAGAGAAGTGAAAGAAAGAAAGAAAGAAAGAAAGAAAGAAAGAAAGAAAGAAAGAAAGAAAGAAAGAAAAGGAAATGTGTATATAAGATCACAAGATCTTAATTAATTTACAAATCACCTGTTACACCCTCCGCTCAACTATTCACGTCATGGTTACAAAAATCCAGAAGAATGAAACAATCATGTCCCTGCTTTCAATTCTTCTCTGCAGTCTGCTGCTGATTGCTTCTTAGTCTGCTGGTGTACTGTTTCCTAGCAACATCAGGCTCAGTTCTCAGGTAGAAACACAGGTGCAACCAGCTCTAATCAGCACAGTCCTATATCAGTGAACTCCAGCCCTTCTCTCATTTCCAGAGTATCAGGCTCACACTGCATTGTGTATTACTGCTCCAGCAGCTTCTTGTGATACTGTGAATTCTCATGTGTAAATCTTAATGCTCCACATTGCTCCATTTATCTGCAGTAAAAAACCTTCACTGAGGAGAGGACAATTGAGCATTATCTCTTATTTATTCATTGGAAGTTGAGGCCTTTCATTGGGAATATGTATTATACACATTTACACAGCAGAGTCTAAAACTTATGTTCCAATAATAAGCCAGTTGTAAGAAGTAAATAAGAAGATATACAATATATAATTCCCATTAGTTTCCATTTTTCCAGATTCATTACACAAATTGTAAGTAATATGAGACTGGATTCACACTTACGTTTTTGCAACTTTTATTCTGTGTGTATTTTTAGGTACGGTTAAACTGCGTATGCGCAGTAACTTTTTTACACAAGCTACATAGGATTTAGGCATGGAAGTCCATTACGCCCGGATTTTTTTATCTGACTTAGTGACATACGTAAAGAGGGGCCTACGTGGATTAATGAAAGTGGGTGGGGGGAAGGCATTTCAATGGACTAATATGGGCGCAGTTTGTCATGTACGTACGTATGGAAGGAAATTACGCACATAACTACACACATAGACTTAAGGTTGCCCTATGGATGTGTAAGTCACTGAAAACACGTCCGTGTGAGGGAAGTGTCATGGGTGTTGGATTGCCACGTACGTGCGTATATTGGCATACTTTATACACACACATCTGTGAATACGGCCCATGATTAGTAAAGAAAATATTCAGGTTATTTGTGATACACATGTGACTTACATAGGCTTAAACATGTATTTTCTCCTTTCTCTAGCTGTGAACGTAACAAAACTTATCTTATTCTTGGATGAACTCTTTGTTGACTCTCCTAATGGCCTATTCCCTGCTTCTTCATTACTGGTGAACCAGTTAATGGTGCAAAGATAACTGTGGCATGGATAAAGACAGAGGATGGTGGCCCACATACCTCTCTAATACAGCCCTTCAATTCAGAAATGGAACCAGTGGATCCACAAAACAACTGATCTCAACTTTTCCATTGCTTATTCCTGAAGGAAACTGCTCCTTGTTGATAAACCCCACCAGTGTCAACGACAGCGGCATACATGAAATGTCCCTTGAAATGAATCGAGTGCAGCCTACACCTGTATGTGACCTAGATGAGTTCTAAAGACTACACGCATCTAACAAGTAGCTAGGGCTGGCTGAACCTGGTAAGCGGGGTAAGCATAGCAGGGAGGCACCAAGCCAGTGAGCCTCTCCCCTACGCCTACCATCCACCGCTGGTCACATCGGCATCACCATATAAATTACACAAATAAAATAACTTAAAAAATGAAATCATCATCACGTCCGTCATTTTCAGTGAGCAGCGTTCAGAGAGGAGCCTGAAGACTCAAAGAGAGAAGGGCCAAATTTATGTTTTGCAGGGGGTGTCAGAAATGCTAGCACTAGCCCTGAATGTAGCTACAGTTCACTGACCTGAGATGCCTCACACAGACTTGCTGGCTAGTTATTGAGGTTCAAACCACCAAAATATGGACTGCATCGGTCAATATCACCTAGATAACGCGTGCAGTCAACCAAATACAATACAGTAAAGCTAAAAAAAAAGTCAAGAGAGACTACACAGAAGGGCTTTTTATGACGCACAGGTGCATCATAAAAAGTCCTTCTGTGTAGTCTCCCTTGACTTTTTTTTAGCTTTATTTATAGAGGTTCTCCATAGTCACATGACATGTTTATTGACCAACCTTTTTTTAAATCTATGTTTATTGAATTTTACAACAATATAGTAAATACAGCAGAATAGTCAAACAGCAATAATAAAGATATGAAAGTGGAAGCAAACCGCCAATCTCCATCTTATTGATGAAATAGGGTTATAACAACCCGAGAGCATACAGTCACTTCCAGTAACAATTATTTCTGCTGGCATTATAGAGTGAGATATCAAACACAGATATTAATGATAAAGGACAGAAAGAAAAGGAGCAAAGTATAAAATCAAGGATGGAAAAAGAAAAAAAAAGGAGAGAGGGAAGGTGTATGTAACATGATTATCACAAATGTAAGAATTAAATCTCAACTATTCGACTGAGAGTTAAATTGCAATGAAGGCATTTCCAAAGGCAGTACCTGTATATATTCTGTATTACCCGAACTTCCCGCTTCCTTGTTCTACGGTTTAAGCTTTCTTAAGTTTATTTTTTCATAATTTAACCTCACTGATATAGACTCTTAAATTGATCTCTGGATTTAAACTCTATCCAGATGTACCAAGTTTTATTAAACCTGGCACATTCTTCTACTCCAATAGAGGTCATGTCTTCCATGGCCATAAAAAAATCTAATCTATCCACCCAATCCTTGATGGTAGGAGGTTGAGGTGAGCGCCATTTAACGGGGATCACAGTTTTAGCCGCATTAATAAAGTGGCATAAAATTTATTTTTTTATGGACCCACTTTTAATACATGAATCACTTGCTTATCTGATGTGATAAAATGAACTTGCATTCCCTCCATTTTGTTTAAATACATTGAATATTTCTAACTATTGTATCATAAAATGCATTATTTAATACAGATTAAAAGAACGTAAATTCAACTAATCATATTAAGATAAGTGACATCAGTAGAGTAGACTCTTTCTAAAGTTGTAAAAATCTTCTTATGACTAAGGACAAGTCGCTGTTTTCCTGTGTCCCAGGTACCATCATTGTGCAGGTGCACTGTATTTAGTGCTGCCGTAGACTAATAAATAACAGAAATAAGATGGTTTTGCTTATTTTAGCTAGTTATCTCTTCACCCATATGATTTGTTTTCCTGCATATAACAAGTCAAGTATTCCATTTGTTTCATTTGTTTGCAATCTTAGACTTTTAAGATGAAAACACAACTTCTATAACTAAAGCATCTGAAGAAGATGAAAATCAAATAGCTAATACTAAAAATAAGGAAAGGTCAGCAAATGACAAACAAACCAGATGCAAGAGAATTGACATTGACATTGAGCGGTGCAGAAAATGAAGAAGAGCGGGAAGATCATCTATGAGACAGCTGCAGCAATACTCGCAGCACTCATTATCATTGGTACATTCTCTGGATGCATCTTCAGGTAAGCTGTCTGCAGCGCCCTACAAAATACAAAAAAATACAGTACAGACATAAGAGTAGGGATGGACAGCATAGTACATAATAAAATACAATATAAATATAAAAATATCACAAAATACAATAAAGTGAAGCAAACACAGATAGCAAGGCAAAATGTGAGGTGTCAAGCTTGGCAGATCAGGAAGGAGGGGATAGAGCGAAGTGAGTGGTTGAGAGGAAGCAACCAGGTGGGGATGGGGTAAAAGGGTAGCAGAGGAGGACAAGAGGGTACGAATTGAGGGGGGAGTGGTGGAGGAGGGAACAACACTAGGATAGAGGGCCTTGCTCATGTGAGCTAACACACTAAGTGGGAAGAATGAACTTACAGCAGACATAAGGAGGGGAAAGGAAGTGGAATGCTGGTGGAGTGTTTGACATAAAGGAGAGGGCGAGGTAGAGCAGTGTGAGAAGAAGATGAGCCTGGAAGAAGCATTGAATATAGATTGAAGGGGGGGCAAGACGGGTGAGAGGAAGACCAGAGAAGGAGGTTACAGTAGTCAAGTCGTGATATGACTAGAAAATGGGTAAGGGGTTTTGTAGCTTCATTGGTGAGGAAGGGATGGATGCGTGCAATGTTGCGTAGGTGTGAACAGCAAGAATGAGAGAGGGCACGGATGTGTGGTATAAAGGTAAGTGAGAAGTCGAGGATGACACCTAGGCAGCGAAATCGAGGGGATGAGGAGACAGAGGTATCACCAATGGTTATGGTGATGGAGGGGGGTTGGAAGGAAATCCTAGGGGGAGGGAAAACAATAATTTAAGTTTTGTCCATATTCAGCTTGAGGAAGTGTTTGGCCATCCATGTGGATAGGGATGCAAGGCACTCGGAAATCTTAGACAGAAGAGAGAGGTTGAGGCCAGGGGAGAAGAGGTAAATTTGAGTGGCATCAGCGTAGAGGTGGTAGTTGAAACCAAAGGAGCTGATGAGGTTACCCAGTGAGGAGGTGTAGAGGGAGAAGAGAAGCCGACCAAGGACAAAGCCCTGGGGGACACTAACAGGGAGAGGAGAGTGGGGAGAGGATGAGCTAAGGGTGGAAACAGAGAAGGTGCAGTCAGAGAGATAGAAGGAAAACCAGGAGAGAGCAATGGCAATGAGACTAAGAGAACGGAGGGTTTGAAGCAGAAGAGGATGGTCAATAATGTCAAAAGTAGCTGACAGATCAAGAAGGATGAGGATGGAGTAGCGGCCCTTGGATTTGGAAGATAACAGATCATTGGTCACTTTGGGAAGGGCAGTCTCAGTGGAATAGAGGGGCTGCAAACCAGATTGGAGGGGGTCCAGGAGAGAGTTGTCAGTAAGGCAGCTGATGAGACGTTGGTAAACTAAGCACTCAAGGAGTTTGGAGGCAAAGGGAAGAAGGGATATAGGTCAGTAGCTGGAGGGGGATGTAGGGTTTAGATTAGGTTTTTTGAGAATGGGAGAGACAAGGGCAGGCTTAAAAGAGGACAGATGAGAGGAAAGGTTGAAAAGGTGGGCTAGATGGGAGCAGACAGTGGGAGAGAAGTATATGAGAAGGTGTGAGGGAATGGGGTCCACAGGGCAGGTTGAGGGTGGTGAGGATATTATTAGGGAGTGAATTTCATCATTTGTCGTTAGAAGAAAACTCATGATGGTTGTGTAGAGG
>WWET01000043.1:386819-401131 GCA_011038615.1 Limnodynastes dumerilii | reverse complement strand
TGTCCCTGTTTTTTGGGGGGGGGGGGACACACTATCCCCTTTTTACGGCAGCTGTTTGTTGTTATATTGAATTTTATAATTTTTAATTATAGATAGATCGCTTTTTGGTTTTGAAAAAGAAAAGATACCTAATGTAGTAGGATTATGGTTCTTGTTGGAGGAAGAGGGTATATAAAGAGTTGCAACCCTGATAAACATTTATATGAGGTTTTTGTTATTTTGTAATAGAAAGTTTTAGCATATTCTAATTACTCCATGGACTTAAAAAAAACAAACAAAAAAAAACACATGCTTTTACAACTATCCCCTATTTAGGCTGGGCTATCTACTAAAATTATTCATTATATCTATTGTAAAACACTAGGAGGAATTTCAAATAGGCTGGAGGAGCATCCTGTACTTTTGTATGCAACTCCTGTCATTGAGTAACAGCTACCCCAGCTGCATACAAATGTAAAGAGTGACTGCTGCATGGTAGTGTCGTGTATTTCTAGATTTATATTGAGGCTACTTATGGGCATTGCTTTATGCCAATAATTTTACATTATTTTAACACTTCATGAATGCCTTTTATTTTTTGTGTTTATATGGTTTAGTCTTGTAGAGTGGTTGGAGCAAAATTTTGACAGAGCAGAAAAAAACATTGATTAATATCTAGAACCCATACTTATCTTATGACTGAGGGACAAGGGTTGGTGAAATGTGACACTCTGTAGCATAAATCAGTATATTTACAATCATTGCAATGTGTTAACGATTACTGTATATGAGATGTTTTATCTAGACTTATTGGGCGGTGCCATATACTGAATTGTAACCTGCAGTGCTTTTGAATTAGAAGTAGGTTATGTTCTTTCAAGAAAACTGCAAAGTCGTCTTCATTTCTTTATTGCACTTGATACACTATAAATCATTTCTTTCTTTCTTGTAAGTAATTTTATTGCTGCAAAGCAGTGTCGGAAAACTGTTTTATTCAAGCCTACTACATAATGCAGGTTAAGCACTAACATGTCTGGGAAGCTCTATAGCTGTAAAATTAGGGCAATGTTTGTGTACTTAGGGCCGGTCCAGACTTCTAAATTACAGGCTATTCCTGCACAAATCCCTTACATAGGATCCACCATTCCATGTGTTCCCTACTGTATGTGGAAGGACTGCACATGCGAGGGGAACACAGGGAGTGTGCGCTCTCCTCACATGTACAGAATTCTTGATAGCAAATTCCGAACATTGTCCTCCATTGCGGAAGCTAAAGTACAGAAGCTGCTCTCTCTGTGGATTTGGCTTATAGTCTTGATCAGTCCACACTTTCTGTATTTTCAAGCTGAAAAGAATAAATTGTCCCACTGATCTAAAAGATAGATCCCAATGTTTTAGCAACCTAACTATCCATGGTAAGTGCAATGCAGTAGCTCACTAAGGCTTTACTCTGGCCAATATGCACCGTTTTTAATGTCAACTTTTGTGTTTCTATTTATTTGCATCTATTGGATGTAAGGTTGCCTAAAACTAAACTCTTTCCATAAAGATGACTTGAGTTTGGGGCTGCCATCAGATATTGTGAGACCCAGCATTGACAAAATAGACAGCAGACCCCTTATGACCTTACCCCCCCCCCCTCCACAGAGTTTGTGTGGAATCTAGATTGGTGCACATGAAGAGGGCCGCTTGCACTCTACATTGTAATTACCCAGTACTTCTGTCAGAAGTGCCATTCCCCTCAGGTCTGGATTAAGTGGTGAGAGTACTGACTGGAAGGCACAGATACGCGTATCTCAAAAGACTCCAGCCCCTAGTGTGTCCAATGTCGCACCCCTATTTTCTCTGGTTGCTAATAGAATGTAGCCCAAATTTGTTCCTCTTCTCCCTTCTGTGGCTGTCCCATGTATAGCTCCAAAAATGAATAGCATATTAATGGACTCTGTGCAGAGTGACAGCATATACCTAAACACTTGAGTAACTCCCTCTGCCTTTATTGCAAGTTAAGAATAATACCCAATGCTATCCAATACTCAATAACTTTCTAAATGTTGCTCAAAACAGATTCCCTATAAACACTGCGCTTCTTTAAAGAAATTGCAGCTGCCACTTCCAACCATCGGGACACACACACAATGTATTCCCCGGATAGGTCTACACAGATAAATCTAGATCAATACAGCAAAGAACAGGGTGGGGTGGGGGATAATGGACACCCCACCCAGTTCTTTGCTGACTTTCTATATGTCGACACAGTTGTGTCCCTGGCAAATCAACTGTGTTCTCCATTGTTCTGGTTGCATGATTTTCTAGATCAGGCCTGGCCAATCTGTGTTGTGAAACTCTGACTTCCAGCATGCTTTAACTGCATGGGTAAAACTGGTACATGACAGCATTCTGGGAGTCACAGTTTTATAACACCACAGCTTGGTCAGGCCTGTTCTAGTTCTGCAGCAACAGAGTTTGATTCCCAGACTAGTCTTTATCTGTGTGAAGTTTGTATGTTCTCCCTGTGTCTGCGTGGGTTTCCTCTGGGTGCTTTGGTTTTCTCCCACACTCCAGATTAATTGGCTGCTTACTATATAAAATTAACCCTAATCTGTGTGTGTGTTAGGAACATTAGTATGTAGCTCCAATAGTGGCAGGAACTGAAGTGAATGCTTAATGTTTCTTTTAAGTGCTGCAGACAAATTGGGGCACTAAATAAGTGTCAATAATAATAATCTTGGGCCCACTGCAATCCTGTGGGAAAATTGGGCTTCATTCACCATGAACAATGTGCAATACCACATTTTTGCTGTGCACTATTTTCTATAATTGGGTATGACCATTTTACCTATAAGCTTCACGAGGTCAGTCTGTACCATTACTGTTTTGGCACTAAAAGGGGAGACCATGGCTAAGATGGTGACTGGAGTACCAGAAAATCCACTTATGAAATTGCTTGTCATTGTTATGTACTGTGTATGTTCTAGTAATCCCTGACTTTCCCTGGGATGCCTTACTTTCTCAGCAATCCTTTCTAAACCATCCATAAAACTAAAGCTAAAAACATGGCAAGATTGTGTGTGTGTCCCTGAACCCCGCATACGCCAGGGATCCTTGATCTCATATTAACTAAGCAGAAATGTGTTATTGTTTAATAAACACACAACAGAAGTAAATTGTTTTATTATCACTTAAGTTATCTACTTTTTAGAACAATATGATGGTTCTGGTATGGTAGCTATTATTTATGTAGAAGTTTAAGTTAATCGATCAGCTGGTGCTTCAATAATGTTATGGTTTCCTAAGGAATAACAAAATAATGCAAATATTATGTTACACAATTTTACCTTACTTTATTTAAATGAGTATTTCACTTAAAATAATCCTTGTCTTGTTCTGCTTGCAAAAAATGAAAGGCAGTAAAAATGATTTGTCTAACTGCTGCAGTCTTGTTGCACTGTTCAGCTGTATTTTAACAAATGCAATAATTGGAATGGCCGCAAGGTGGAGCGGCTGGCATGTAAACAGGCATCGGCTAGCATTACATTGGGGAGATCCATCCCATTATTGCACACGTGCAGTAGACATAAACAGGGGAGTGGAAGAGAGGAAGCATGTCATCTGTGATCCCGCCCTGACCCAGCAATAACAAGCAGTGCCTTGCTGCGGCTACTGCTGTGTGTGAGCTGTTCTGTAGTGTGTACTTGTGTTTTCTGCTGCTATGGAGCAGCCCTGCTGATTTTTCTCCAACACATACTATGGCCACTGCCACTAGCAGTAAAAGCAATATCAATGTGATGATAGCAGGCTCTGTGCAGTCCCCAAGTTCATACAGCCTGGATCACATTAGGAGGAAGCAGCACATGGACCTTCGCAGGAGACAGGCTGCCCTTTCCTTTCTCACAAACATCTCACTGGATGGGCGACCATTGCAAGCTAATGGGGTAGGCACTGCATGTAATGTAGGTGACACTCGGCAGAATTCAAATCCTGACAAGGATGCAATGCACAATATACCACTTAACACAATGTTTGCTGCAACCTCTCAACAGCAATTCCATGTGCTGCACAGCAAGGCAGGAATCATCTCCCCATCAGGACCCTCATTGCCCTGTTCTGTAGGACTGAGACAGGAGCTGACGGAGCAAGTGATGCAAGCCAAAAAACAACCTATATGTGGAGATGAGGAGGAAGATGCATTTATAAGCAGTGTTAAAGTATCTGGGAATGGGGTCCCGGTTCAGCCCACTTGTACAGGTAGCAGAGGCCGCTTGAACTCTATCACCTCTGCCATCTTACCTGCTGCTTTTTGTAGGACTACAGCTACCCCAATCTTCAGCTGCAGTGACCAAAACCAAGGGGGCAACAGTGCCTTTGAAATCCAGAGATCACGGTAAGGAACAATTCTAACATGCTGTACTGCAGGAGAGCAGGTATTTCTTATGGATCTTAATCTACATACTGGTAAAGAAACTCTGTGCCCCTGCTGTTGTGTTGAAGAATAACGTGGCATTGGTCATTCCACTGCTAAACATTTGTTAACAGCTCAGAGCAGTGTACTAGAGTGTGTTATGGAAAAAGAAATAGACCTAATGGAAACCTTCTGATCAATATTTACATTTCTTTTTTCAATAAATAACCTTCATTCAGCCACAGAATACATAACTTATGAAGGACTGACAGCATTACATGTCTAGCCATACTGTATCCAGCACCAGCAACCTACAACCTAATATTGAAAATAGTCAAATAAAGCTAAAGTCCATCTTGTATATCTAATAAGGCAGAGGTAAAAAAAAATGTCCTTTTACTGCACTAAACAAACATTTACAGTGCAGATTAGCTGCAGTTTTGTATGTTTGGGCAATAGGCAACATTTCTAATAACCCAAATCTATCAGTGATTCTCCAGCTGTCAAACTCCACATCACTGTTACTACAGGTTATACTGGGCAATGCAGACTCCTAAGTGGAAAGTTACTTTGTGCATAAATCTATCCTAGCTGACTGCATTTCCCACACACTGATGTGATTGGAAGATGATGATAATTATCAAACCTGCTAATGCAGCTTCCAGTAACATGCAGACACATACAGAGATGCATTCTCAATTTAGCAGCTTGCCCTGCAGCCTAGTGACAAGTGGGCGCTGATTATCTTGTCTAAAGCCCCACATTGACACTGTCCTATATGATGTATTAACATATGTGTACAGTTGTGTTGCATCCATTCCATGTGCATATCTCCAGTCTTTGTATGCAACTGATTCTTAGTTAACAGTATAGTAAGTATTTTCCCTTTATGAATATTATTTGGCAGTAGCTGACAATGCATTCATATATACTTCATGTTGCCCCATTACTCATCAGGACACAACTTAATAATTAAACTAGTCCGTTCATAGACTCAATTGTTCTACCCAAATTATTAACAATAACTATCTAGCTTATCCAAAAAGGTGTATCATAATTAACTTTATAAAAGAGGTATGTGTGTAAATACAAAACATTGCAGCTACACTGTAGCCAAGCCAGCCATGTGCATCTTTGTGTCAGACCGAAATAGCTAAGCAGAGAGAATAATGTATGAACATGGAGATGAAGGGGAAGTGGTTGCACTGAGCTTCATATCATCATCTCACCAATGAAACCTAATGTTCTCAGTTCTGTGGCTGGGATAATTGGTTTTTTTTCTTGTTGGTTGCATTATTGGAACTTTGCACTTCTGCAGATTGGTTTATTCTTTTGACCAGAGATCATCAATAATTTACTTCTAATAAGGTCAATTTTAGATTATTAGACTGTTCTGGTGATAATTGATAAAAAATATATGAAATAAACATAAGGTTCTTCATTCACACTTTGATCAAATTGGGTATGTTCATCTATCCGACATAAACTGTAACATGCTAAATACTTAGACAAAACTGGTAGTCTCTAATTGAAAGCTACATAAATGAAGAACACGCCTGAATATGTGGTTGGGTTGCACAATGACCGCAGTCTTAGCCATGAAATTGACAAATAAAAAAATGTATCTATAAGGAGGCATTTAGTCCACATACCCTCTGTGTTAAGTGGGATGATCTCTGAGTGCATGTGTCATAGAAATCGTTTTTCACACATACTTTTTTTCCTATTACTTTCTCTTTTAGTTAAAGTGTTAACATAGAACCCTGACCCTTATCCTGACCTCTGCACTAATGTGGGTTCTGATTGTAGCTAGTTTATGAACTTTCTGCGCTTCTATCAGACCAGCATCCTATGTAAAGCACTCTTACTGTTCCAGCATAATCCATGCTTCATACTGTTATAATATGCACACAAAATATTCAAAAGACAGTAAATAAACTGCACTAAATGCAGTAAATCTGTGTCACATAATGAAGAAAAAAATTATTAATGGTGAATTTAACAAACAATATCAAATTATCGCTCAAATAATTAGAAAATATGATTAGTCGCCAGCACAAAAAACATGACTTGTTATCTTCCACCAAAGCTACAGCGTGTGATCATCTCTTCTAAATGCCAATAACACCATGTAAAGTAGTTTTCGCACTTTATTCTTATACCACATTAAATAATACAACTTAGTTGCTACAATAATTAACATTTCATAATATTTTCATTTGGCCTTGATTAAACCAGTGGGGATTCTCTGTCAAGTGTGCAAATTCCTTACACTATCTTCTAGATCCTCTCCAGTCAGGCTTTCGTTTTCAACATTCCACCCAAACAGCACTGACCAAGGTGGTCAATGATTTAATCACTGCTCTAAAGAACACTACTCTATTTTAATTATGAAATAGCTGATTGCCGCACCAATTAAGTCTTGAGGAGTGAATACCCCACTTAGGGGGGGTGCTACTGTGCAGCCAAAATTCAATTGAATACAAAGCACAGAGTTGAACCCCATAGAAAGGGTTCCAGGGACTGCTCAATCACAGTGCACTGAATCTACACCCAATGTAATAACTACGTTTCCCAATGAATAGTAAACAACACTCATACGATACAAAAAGTGGTATTTATTTATATAATTATAATTAAAACTGCAAAATATCTGTATTCCCTAGCGGCATGTCATAATAAATGCAAGGATGTTTATTGTTTAAACATATATTGCTTGTGTTAGCCACAGCAGGATAATCAGTAATAATCAGTAATAATAATGGAATAATATAACCTATGTAGTAATTTTTTTTAGAAGCAGTGTCAGAAGGAAAAATAAGTAACATCAAGGACAAAAGGTATTCATAGTCAATGTTGCAATTCATAAATAAGTAACACCCAGAGCAAATGTACATAGCTTAAATAGCAACAGTAGCAAACACCATTATACTCATCCTCATATGATATTGTGACTTCCAGCAGTGGCTCCACTGTGCTAAGGCTTAGAGCACCCCCTATCCTAGTCCAATTCAGGTTCTGCCCCTAGTTCCAATTATCGGCCTTACGGCTGGGCTTCACGCATTCCGCGCCAGAACCTGGCCCTCCCTGGGCTAGAGGTCTGAAGAGTGGAGTCTTATGCTGCAGAGTGTAAGTACAGTACCGCTGAGATATGAGGTTTACACTGTGACACGTCAGGGGATACAGCATACGGCGTCCTCGTGCACTGAGGATGAGCCGCAAGCACGAGTCTCTCCTACGTGCGTTTCGCGGGCTTTCTTCGACTGGGAGAGCTGGGGCAGCAAAACATTCAAATAGAGCTAGTACACTCTGTCAATCTCTACTGGTTGCCTGTTCACTACAGAATCAAATACCAAATCCAACACCATCCAATCCAATATAAAGCCACAAACAACACTGCATCTGAATACATATCCTCACTTGTCTAAAGATATATTCCAGCTCGCTCTCTCAGATGATCACAAGATCTACTACTCTGTTCTGCACTTCATAAATGCTCTGATTCCCGGTTACAGGACTTCTCCCGAGCTGCACCAATTCTCTGGAATAACCTTCCTCGCCCATTAAGACTATCCTCTACTATCCAAACTTTCAAACGCTCTCTGAAAACTTACTGCTTTAGTCAAGCTTATCAACTTCTTCAACCTTCTTAAGCTATATTTACCATATTAAAAACAACTTTGCTTGCCACTTTGCCTGTCTACATTATTAACTACATTATTAACACAAACCCAGACACACTCTCTTTCTATATTAAAATGTGTTCATCTCTGTTACTAACACTGCTGTGTGACTGGATCATACAGAACACGGAGCACTTTTACTATACACCCTGGCTGGTCCATTTTGTGATATAAAGCACTTGCCCTTATGTATCAAACCCACTGTCCTATGAAGTGTAAGCTTGTGAGCAGGACCCTCCTACCCACCCAGTCTGTCTGTTATTTCCCAGTCTTGTTTATACTAATTATTTTTAATTGTTAAGTGTCTTGTAATCTGCTGACGCTATATAAAAACCTGTTAATAAATTATGTGTGAGAGTAAGACGGAAGAAACTATTGTTCAGTGACACAAATAAACCACCACATTTATTAAGTACATAGATCTCTCACATTGATTTTAATAAAATCTGCACAAGTGTCTCTAGCTTCCCATTACAAGTGAAAAGGCCATCATGGTGTGTAGGATGTTATTGAAGTCTCGTTTTATACAGTGTCCTGTTACAGGTCTGCCTACAATTCATAAAGGATAGGCCCTTTGATACCTTCAATTGGCAACGTATTCAGTTTGCAATTGCCTTTAAAGAGATCCTCATTAAATAGCATGGCTGATTAGTTCAAATCATTTGACGTAAAATTAATCATTAACGTTACAGACACTGATATTGAACCTTTTTTTTTTAGTCTCTTCAGTATTTAGACTTTGACACAAAATTACTTGATTGCTAACACTTATGTATAGTCATTGTCTTATGACACCTATAATAACTGGTCACAAATCTTCAAGCAACAAAATATCTGTGAGCAAATATAAGTGCAGGAAATGGGTGAAAACCACTAGTAACCTTGTTCATGTCTGTACAGATAAGTGGTAAGGACGATCGTATAAACGAGCAAAAAGCAGTAATGTGCAAGATTTAAAAAACAAAACAAAAAAAAAACAGAGAGAGAGCAAAAAACAACCTATTCCTAGTAGAAGAACGAACATGAAAGTGTTAACAAAACAAGTAAATGGTGTTGACTAGCAAGAGTCTTTCCTAGAATAAGTGAAGTGATATTTTCTTTCATCTCTAATCAAAGCCTCCAAAATAAACAAAGAAAGCAGAGAGAGAACATAGTGATTATATTGTTTGTACAGTGTTCAATCATCTCAAACAATGCTCCAATTTAGTTGGCTAACAGAACTGAAGAAGGCATTATGAAATGATCTGTGCAGGAGTGTAATGTTGCATAATTCAGACAAATGCAGTACTTGTGTAGAATTTATCATGTTATATGGTTTACTAACAAAAGTACATCTTTAACCTTTTGCTTTGTGAGAATGCTGATCTGTGCATTGCTATTGGTAGAATGTTTCTGACATGTCCCTCCTCAGTTATACAAAACTGAATGTAATCTTGTAATCGTTAGTATATCTTATCTGTTGCCAGACAGTATTGTTGTTTTTCTTCTTATTTACACATTCTTACCATGTGGAAATAGACTGCTTGTAAAGCAATTGCCATTAACAATCAGTCTCCTCTCATGTGATCATGTTGTAGTTACAGTCTCTAGGACCAAGATTGCTTAAATTAAACAAAACAGATCACCCTTTTCTTTTTACTAATGGTCACCATACTGAAAAAAACAACTTAATTCTTACAAACTAAAGTAACTACTACAGTAAGGTCACCAATCCCCTTTAAACCATTTTATTAAATCTTACACTGCTTGATCCAACATTGGGTCATTTTGTTTATGTCAAATATTTTATATTGTGCTTGCATCCCTGTTCCTAACACACCTTTAACGTATTAATAGTGCCTAGAAAAACCAGTTTGCTAAGTCGTATTGATTGTCGGAATCTCTTTTAAACAATCCTATCCTATATATTCTTTCCATCATGAATCTGCTTTACACAGGATTACTGCAGTAACTCAAACTAAAATATTATGATATATTATTATAATATGATATATATAGTTAGATACTAGCACAGTCTAGGAAACCTTTTTTTTAGCAGGGTGTGTAGCACTGAAATACAGAAGTGTCTTTTATAATGTCCATTTAATCAGTAGTTTGGGATTAGTTTTTATATACCTTGTACTATTATTGTTTATTGTTAGCCTCATAAACATAGTTGCTTAAACTGAAAAATAATGTAGGTTTATGTTTCCTTTTTGTTAGAACAATACTTGCACTCCAATATTTTATCAAATGACTTGGGAAGGAAGGGAAGAATTGTGTTTTTTCAGGGTCATCGAGATGGACAGGGAGCAGGCTGGGTAAAAGACAAGAACTAGGCCAATGCCTGTCTTTGTAATATATTGTTGTGGTCTACGCCATTTTCAGGACATTCAGGAATATGATGGACTATTGTAACGAAAGTATGGGCGCTCTCACACCTAAAATATTACTCTTATTACCTTGATTTTTATTGGCTTGAGTTACTTTTATGACAAGATTACCCATTCCCAAAAGTGGGTGGGTGAAGCTGCAGGACATACTTTTTCCTAATAGAGGGTAGAGTAGAGTTAGGCTGTTGGACATGGAGGGTTAAGGTTAGACAGATAGAACAAGATGATTTGACTGTTGGACATGGAGGGTTAAAGTTAGGCTGATAGAATGGGAGGATTTGGCTATGGGACATGGAGGGTTAAGGTTAGACTTATAGAATGGGAGGATTTGGCTGTGGGACATGGAGGGTTAAGGTTAGACTGATAGAATAAGAGGATTTGGCTGTGGGACATGGAGGGTTAAGTTTAGACATAGAATGGGAGGATTTGGCTGTGGGACATGGAGGGTTAAGGTTAGGCTGATAGAATGAGAGGATTTGGCTGTAGGTGAGGGACAGTGAGGGTTAAGTGGGACATGGAGGGTTAAGGTTAGACTGATAGAATGGGAGGATTTGGCTGTAGGACATGGAGGGTTAAGGTTAGGCTGTTAGAAGATTAAGGCTGAAGGTTAGGCTTTTAAGGTTAGGAACAGAATGGGAGGATTTGGCTGTGGGACATGGAGAGTTAAGGTTAGGCTGATAGAAGGGGAGGGTTATGATGAGGATAAGGGTTTGTTTTAGAAGAAAATACTATCTGTTGCCTTTAAGTAATTGGATCATGATTCCTTGCGGTGGCCATGCTGTTTTCTCTGGACATATAGAAAAATGACTCGCATCGCTGCTGCATTCCCTGAATACAATGTTCTAAAATCAGCAGATCATACCAGCAATCCACACCCAGTGGAGGGAAACTTACAAATGTTTTGTTACAAAGTTAGCAGCTCATTTAATAAAAACCCCTAAATTGCTCAATGTGGTTTCTGTATATTATTGTATATTTAAATGTAATATTTGCTATTATACTCTGTTCTTTATAAAGTCTACTTAGTACTACCTTTAGGTTTAAAGCTGACATGACAGATCCTAATTTGTACTTGGACCAGTGCTATTTGATATTTCCTGTGGTATTGAGTGGGAAATAGGCACTTTTGCAATACACTATATGGACAAAAGTATTTTGCCACACCTGTTAACTAAATTCTGGTGTTTCAATCAGAGCCGATGCCGCATGTGCATAAAATCAAGCTCCTAGCAATGCAGTCTCCATTTGCAAATATTTGTGATCCAAAACGGGTTGTTCTGACTGACTGAAAGGCGCATTGTGCATAAAAGTTGCCAACGCTCTGCTGATTCCATAGCTGAGGAGTTACAAACTTCCACTAGCATTAATGGAAGCACAAAAACTGTGCAGCGGGAGCTTATTGGAATGGGTTTTCATGGCCGAGCATCTGCATGTAAGCCTCACATCACCAGGTCCAATGCCAAATGTTGGCACTGGATAGAGTGGTGTAAAGACACTGGACGGTGTTCTGTGGAGTGATGAACTACTTAACAGTATTTGGCCAACTGTAAAGTTTGGTGGAGGAGGGATAATGGTTTGGCTGTTTTTCATGGTTTGGGCTAGACCTCTTATCTCCAGTGAAAGGCAATCTTAATCATTCAGCATACCAATACTATGCTTCCAACTTTGTGGCAACAGTTTGGTGAAGGCCCTTTTCTATTCCAACATGACTGTGCCCCAGTGCACAAAGCAAAGACTATAAACACATGGTTTGATGAGTTCAGCGTGGAAGAACTTGACTGGCCTGCACAGAGCCCTGAACTCAACCCCATCGAGCACCTTTGGGATGAACTGGACAAGAGATTGTGAACCAGGCCTTCTCATCCAACATCAGTGCCTGACTTTACAAATACTCTACACAAAATGAATAGGCACAAATTCCCACAGAAACAAAATCTTCCAAGAAGAGTGGAAGCTGTTTTAGCTTTCATTACAGTTCCTGTTGGTGTAATGGTCAGGCATGCAAATACTTTTGTCCATATACTGTATGTAACAGGGTAAACATCCCAGGCGTAGTAAACAAAATGAGCGATGATCTAGGTTGACTAGAAGAATATTCAAGAGAGTGGTTACTATAGTTTAATGAGAAAAAAATGCTAAATTATGCACTTGGTGCACAAAAAAACAAAGCTCAATATATTGTTAATGACACTACATGAGGTAGAAAGGGATCTAGGAGTCCCAATTTCATGTGACTAATGCTTAGCCAAGCAATGCGAACAGGAAGTTGTATGCTTGGTTGCAATGGGGAAAGGAATTAGTAGTAATGCCCCTTTTATTGCCCATTGGTACAGCCTCACCTAGTGGTCAGTTCTGGAGGCCTTTCAAAACATGTATAGATTGGAGCAGAGAAGGGTGAGGGTGGATATGGTTGTAATGAGGTAGAGTGGGAGGCGATTTTTCAAAGGAAGAGGTGTTTTAGAACACAAGGTCATGTGTATAATCTGGAAGGAAAATATGTGCTGAAAAACTCACAGAGGGTAGTTGATAAGTGGAATAACCTCCCATTTGTGGTGGTAAAGGCTAAAACAGTAGAGCAATTTAAACATGCTCAGAATAAATTTAAGGATATCCTAAATCTTAAACTAAATTGAGCGTAAAATAGGGTCTATGGTCAGTATAGTTTTAAATAAACAATTGGGCAGATGGGTTGGTCCATGTGGCTCTTATCTGCTGTCATTTTCTAAAAAGTTTCCATATTTAAATTATTCTGTGATGGATCAAAGAAACCATTATACCCTAACCTTAAAAATGCTTCAAAGTTCAGTGACAACTTTCCAGTGTTTGTTGACTTCTGTACCAGTTCCATATTTCTACTCTGATATTGTCACTGGAGATCTTCTAAGCCACTGACAAGCTTTGTTCTCTAATATTTTGTGCCTTTTAGACTTGGCTGTACTTCATGAAGCATGGACAAGCACTAGTTATTTGGATAAATAAATGGCTTTGTTTAGTTTTGGAAAGGAGAATGGAAGGATGAATGGCAGGATTCTAAAGGAAATATTCGGCCAAGGACTAGTTTTTGATATGTTTCCATTTTTCTATTGAGCTAGAGAGTTTATAAACTCTTTAATTTATCCAAACTTTATCAGCAATAAACCACACACATAGTAAAACAAATGAAGGACATTTTGTGGTGTAAGGTTTGTGAAAACTTCCAAGCATTTTGTATTTGTATGTTCTGTTAAATGGAAAATAAAACAAACCTTAATTTTTTTCAGTGTTTCATAGCCTAAATATCTCTACCTGCAAGATTTGCAGTATACTACAACTGCAGGCAGCAGAGACATTGGGAAGAGAGAACAATACTATGAGCAGATAAGGAATCTAATCCCTTGCAGGAATAGCAGTCATGCCTTAAACTGTTGCAGGACTTGTAGCCTATAGTTTGAACAATTGATTCCTAACTACTTTTCTCATACTGCTTTCAGATCGCTACTAAAAACTCTGGTTTTTGATGGTGATTTAAATGGTACTGGGGTCCTGGTCCCGGGTCTAATGACCTGGGAGTCAGACACAGGAAAAAAGGTTTTTCACATGTCCGACCCCTGTAAGTGGTGATGTAAAAGGTGATGTAAAAGGTGTGGACCCGGGTTTTTCTCACCTAATACACCCAATTGGATAGAGTTTTTTTTTCTGTTGCTATGCGACAGTAAACAAGTTCCTCATTGGGAGCCGCATGCAGCCTCTTCACAATGTCAGGGTAGACCCGAGACCCAGAAATTCCCAGGTCTACTCTGCTGGACTTAACAGGGATTTTTGTTAAAAACCCGGCAAATACGCGGCAATAAGGCTGTTGAAAAAGAAGTATCAATAAGAGCTATATATTGTTATCAGGAA
>WWET01000043.1:346398-378323 GCA_011038615.1 Limnodynastes dumerilii | reverse complement strand
GGCTCGTATTAACACCTCAGAAGCTTCTGCTTCTTAGGTGCGGAGATTTGTGAAATGACCTACTACGCATGTATAGTAAGTCATTTACACAATCTACGTACTAGTTAGGTAGGTAGATTGCCTCTGTCCAGCTTTTAAAGACTGTACGGAGTTGTTTCGTTAGAAAGCAGCAGCCTTAAGTCGCCTCGGGGAGTGATTAGGTAGAAGTGGGAGGGGGAGGAATTTAGATTAGCCGGGGAGGGCGAGGGGTAGGCAGGGAGATGCATTGTCCATACGTAGTTTCATTCTTAAGATGCACGGTTAGTGAAGGTGGCACTTTCGCACTCTTAAGTGCCAAGACACTTACAAACGGGGGGCAGTTAGGGGCTGCACCAGTGAGTTACGGCCCAATGTGAACAATATTACTGACCTACAACCAAAACAACAGCTGGAGAAACACAGGCTTTCAGTTAATAGTTTTATCCTTTTATTTATTAAGCAATATCCTCTTTCTCAAACATTGAGATGTTACCCTTCTCAGGGGAGTACATAAAAATAAATAAAGCACACACGCATATCATTCTATGGATGATACGACGGACTATATTATAGTGTATGCATATCAATGCTGGTTAGTTGTATTATAATGGTAAAGGGATGCATCCTCTGTAATGGTATCACTGCACCTTTTGTTGTATTTCTAGACTATTTATCAGCCTGTTGTTTTCAGATATGCTTTTTTTTTTATAGCTTCTATGCCAGCAGATTTTCCATTTTATATAAGATGAACAGCAGCTTTAAAGTGCAACAAGCATTGGTTGCATAAAAACAAACCCTAGTGCTAAAGCCCATCATTGTCAGGCAATTCATTGTTGGTAGTGTGCACCGTCACCCTGAAAGCATGTGTTGACAGGATAATACAAGAGAGTACAAAAAAATGAGGCCTGTGTTGGAAGAACTGGCCTGTTATCTAACTGGATGAGATGTGTCTAATGCTCCACTTCATAAGTGCCAAGCAAACACATTGTCGTCACCTTCTCATTAAACAGAGGCAGATTTAAGAGTACTCCCATGTAATGATGTTACAGATTACATAACTATCATGCAGCTTTAATTATGTGGCTAATTATTCTATTGCAACATCTTGGGGTGTTTGTTTGTTTTTGCATAATTTTATAGAAAGGACTAGTAAATTGCATAAATGGTAAACAAATAAGGAAAACCACAGAGGTTGTCACCAGTTGTGATAATGGTTGTTTAATATAATTATACCTCTTTACATTGTTACCTATCTTGAAAAGAAATCATGCTCTCTTGCCAGTGAAAAGGCTTGTGCCTGTTGGCAGATGGATCTTCTCCCTTTGCAAAAAATATGCTTCCAAATCTGGACTTGATGTGAAAAAAAAAGATTTTGTACAGATGTTGTATGTAGTTTCTTGGGAATTTGTTTCTTAATGGTGCGTCCTGAGAGGATGGCAGGTGTAGAGGGGAATCACTGTTAGAGACTGAATAGAGTTGTCCCATGCTTGATTTGTACAGTTTGAAGCAACAACTGTTGTTTGGCATATAAAGCACTGTACACTGTATATTGTGTGAGTGTAACCACATTTTTCTTTGTTTATGCCCCAGGCGACGTCTGATCTCTCAGCGGTCTTCACTGGAAACACTTGAAGACATTGAAGAAAATGCTCCCTTGCGGAGGCAAGTTTACACTTTGTACTAATTATTTTTAATGTAGGGCTAATGTTTCACTTCTTGGTGCTTGTTTGTTTTTACACTACAGGAACAGTATTTATGAATCAACAACATGGTTCTTAAACTAAGGGCTGTCACTAAGTAAATGATCATGTGAACCTGGTTACTGTACTTCAACTGGCTTCCTTCTGTCCATTTCCTGTGGCCAGTATAGATGCCAATATGGTGGCACTTCTGCTGCTGACTTGGAAAACTTTGCTGGTAGCAGCAAAAATCTAAAATCACATCAGCGCCTAACTATCATCTAGAATAACTACTCAAAGTATATTTTCTTCAATAGTGACCTATTGTATTAAACAAACCTAAACCGGTTCAGTTCATGCAAATGAGAATAAAGTCCACCGCCAAAAAAAAACCTCTGCTGCCACTGCTCGGAGCTCCAGCCGCAGCCTAAGTGGAAGTCCAGTATTGGTTCGCCGCATGATCCAAGGTCCTGTGCTTGTGAGGGGAGATCACTCAGCTTGCATGCACGGAACTACCGACACCAGGACACTACCTTAACAATTTTTGCACTGGCCCCATGGAAAATGGGGCAGGTGCATGAATTAAGAGCATACGTAAGGGCTTCTAGCATGGGAGCCTGAATCCTCGCTACATGTGGTCTCTTTACGTTTGTGTGGAGTCTAGATCCAGTTCGTAAATATGAAATTTCAGGAGCGCTGCTCTGAAGCACCTTGAAAAATCTAAATCAACAGATTCCACCATTTACATTGCAATACCCAATTAAGGAAGTCTGATAAAGTTCCAATAAATCCAGATATTTATTATTGTGCTTTCTCTACAATCCTATTTTCTATATCAAGACCCGTCTTTCGACCACATGTCTTTTTAACTGCTCTCCAATCCATGTTTTGTTCAATTATCAAATTCAATAAAACGTCATTACTGTATCTCCAAAAAAAAGGAAAAGGTTAGGATTGTAGGGCACTTTTAATAAAGAGTACACTCAAAAACATCTCATAAAACAAGTCAAAGGGCTTAAAGTCATACCAAGGACGTGAAGTATTTAATAAAATGTTACATCATCACGGTAAAAAATTTGCATGGCAACGGTTAGCTCAAGCACATTGGGCCGGATCCAGACCCACGGGCGTCCGAGGTCATTACGGCCGGCAGCGTAGCGGGGAGTGCACACCCCAAGCATTTCCCGCTAAAGATAGTAAAATATGGACACTTACGCGTCCAGATTCCTGCCTTAACATTTACGACTTGGTTGTAATGCTGCTTCCCCCTGGGAGCCCTGATTTAAATGCCCTATAGGCGGAGATACAGCAAATGTAAAAGGGGACAACCTTCTTACGCTAGTGTAGTGCTCAGCGTACGTAATGTACATTACGTACGCCGAGCATTACGCTAGCGTAAGAATGTTGTGCGCAACTTTCTTGACAGGCGAATTACGCAATCGCCATGCGTAATTCCCGTCGGCCGTAGCCCAGGATCTGGGCCATTGACCCCCTCTGGATGTTACGTATTGTATTTTTCAAGGTAAAAGAAGGAAATTATTTTATACCCCACACTTTCCAGTTGGTAACAATTTAGATACTTTTTAAATATGTAATAGTCTCAAAGTGCATATGTTTATACATTTGTGTAATAAAATCATAAATCACAATTAAAAGACATTTTTAATAAATAAAAATATAATACATACAAATTACAAATGTGTGGGAAAAGATTTTAAGAACATAAATCACTAAAAGTAAACATCCAGTATTTTTCCACACAATACAGGATGATTATAGAAATGTAACCTCACTATACAATATAATCATAAAAATTACAGGTGGAAATATAGATTCTTTCTGAAAGAGAGGAAAGATTATGTAAAGGTTAATCGCAAATAAAATTTATAGCAAATCTTTGATATATAAAAAATAATATAAACAAAATCATAACCATCAAAGCAACTATTTTATCTCAAAATCTAAATTAAAACCAGTTGGTTGTAATGCTTTAAGATCAAATATTCATTTAATTTTGTACTTTTTTTTTGTTTAAATAATCTTAATTGGTTATTGCAATGTAGGTGGTGGAATCTCTGTTGATATAGATCTCCTAAGGTGCTTCTAAGCAGCGCTTTTGAAGCTTCATATTTTCATGCTTTCCATCTCTCCATATATGTGCTCTATTGAAATAGCTTAATCTCTATCGCTTATGCACACTTACTGCAGTTTACAGTGTGTCGTTTATAAGGAAGCAGATACAGCCCAGGAATCTTTAAGCTGGGATGCTTGTGTTCATTTGGAATGCATCAGGAAATAATATTTTGGATGTAAAATCCATAAGAGAAGTCATAATACATTTGGATCTTGTGATGTAGTCAGATCAGCCTTTGAAGCTCACAGAAGGCAATGTAAGAGAACATATGGTTTAAGCCTTTTTTTATCCTCCGTGCTAAACATACATAAAAAAGAAATAATGATGTAGCCAGTGATGGAGGTTTTTTAAACATAGAAACATAGAATTTGAAGGCAGATGTGAACCCCTTGGCCCATCTAGACTGCCCATAGCACTCACCCACCCCCCTTTCAAGAGACCCTTCTGAAAACTTTCCCTGAACCCACCTCCAGTTATGTTAAATAAGGCCTGATCTGTGTTTTCAACTCAGGACCTCAGTGCTGTGAGGCACAAGTGTTAATCACTGTGCTGCCCAACTGATTGTATAGTTGTTTGTGTAGAATGTGATCAAACTGTATTTTTTGTTGTTTGCTTGAATTTTTGAGCTGTTGATAATGATAACTGAAAACACTGAAAGAGATGAGTAACTTTGTGATTTGCAATGCCCTGTTTTCCAATCTAGGAAATGTAGGCAGACTGCAGTCATTGGTCTGACCTTTCAGGAGTTAATGGACTTTTTTTTTTCTTTTCCAGATGTCGGACACTGTCCGGTTCGCCAAGACCAAAGAGCTTTAAGAAGGTTCATTTTATTAAGAGCATGAGGCAGCATGACACCAGGAGTGGCAGGTAACACCACAGCCAAACACTTGCTTTATTTGTAATGCCAAGTATCAATGTATTCCATATTGTAATCTGTTGTGCAGTGTTTGTTTAGAATATTTTGATACACCATAGTTGTCACCTGTTGTTAAATTGTTTGTCTACTCATCGGAACAAATATTAGATTTTACTTTGATCACATACAGTGTCTTGAACATAGCAGACCAGTGATTTTTAATATGTTATTAATAATAAAAAGGGGTAAGTCAGTGCTATGGAAAGTGCATGACTAAATCTGGGGAAGGCATTTTCTGTCATTATATCACTACCTCGCTGTTTGGGGGAATGGAGGAAAGCTACTGCTAAATGAATGACGGTGAGCCACGGTATATAGAAAAGGCTTGATTGCTAAGGAGCCATCTACACAAGACGAAAGGTACTGAACGTCGCCAGCTGTTGTGCTGGCTACCGGGAAGCTATATTGTGGAAATTGGATCTTCTCATTGAGCAAAAAATCTTGCCAAAAATCTACCGCACAGTGAATGCTGTAGTGGCAGTGTCATTTCCCCAAAGGAAACCCTAACAACCAGAATGTGTGTATTGTCACGATATTCTATACTACTAGAATTATACTATGCTATGTAGAATTGTCCCAGATATCACTGTTGATTTTTATGTGCTTTTGAGCTATGCTTCATTGGCCCAGATCCAGAGCTACGACGACTAGCAAATTTACGCTCGCCGTAGTCGCTGTTTTGCATGTTCTGCGAATGCGCGCGGCAGATGTTACAATCCGTAGCTCTGAACGTACTTATGAGTATACGATCAATAGCGTAATTACGGACATACGACACCCGTGTTTACGCTTCAGAGGCGGGGTGAAGCATTGAAATGGTACAGTATGGGCGTGCTTAGGCGTGTAAGTACATGCAGCCATTACGGTCGACAGCAGTTACGCTTGGAAAAGTTAGGATAAGGTTTGGTAAGCGTAAAACGGCAAAAATACGTACGACCGGGGGAATGCATAGTATTTACAGGTGCATAGATACGCTACGCGTTGAGATATATATATATATATTGATGAATTGCAGGATGTATTTTAGAATGTAGTAGTTTACTAATAAATATTTGATATCTATACTATATTATATTATATTATACTATACTATATAATATTTATATCTATACTAGTGTCTTTGTATTCATACATATTTTGAATATGTTGTGGCATGGTAGTCACACGTGATGTCCTTGCAGTTTCCACCGCACTGATCATTACCTCCACCAGACAATAGTAAGGTTGGGAAATTTTAGTTATGTTGCTAGTTGTCAAATATAGAGAGAAATTTGAGATATTGATTCTAGTGCTACTCAGGAGCAGGAGATTTTGGTTAATCAAATAATATTGTTTTTTTTTTTTTTAAATCTTTGATTTGTTGTATTTATTTATTTTTTTATAAAGCACATGTGCTGCCACAGCAAGCATGGAGATTTTATTTTTGTTTGTTTAACAGGGATTTGTTCACACCAAACATGTTTTTAAGGAATAAAATATGTGTGGTCCACATAAAAGGTCCAGAGTACATTTTACAAGGATTCTGTTCCATATCCAGGACGTCTCCAATCTCTAGAATAATACACCCTTCCCCCCACCCTTTATGCATTGCTCAGTGAAATGTATAGGTAAATCTTTTTGAATGGCTTCCTTAGCTTATCCAAGCAACATTACATTAAGTAGTATATTCATTCAAACTTCTCTAAGATGTTCACTCAGGAGAAATGGCAGCTTACTAGTTATAGTTATTTTCAGATAGACTCCTATAGTTTTACTAGATAAGTGGTGAAGATTAAATCGGAAATTACCTTTATCTGCCTATCCTCATTCTAGCTAATCAAACACACATTAACTATTTAGAAACTACTGAGGAGGAATGGGATCTAGGAGTCATTATTTCATATGACATAAAGGTACACAAGCAGTGTAACTAAGCAATGATAAAGACAAGTCAGATGCTTGGTTGCATAGGAAGAGGAATTAGTAGCAGAAAGAGAGAAGTAGTGATGCCCCTTTATAGATCATTGATACACCTTCACCTAGAATACTGTGTTCAGTTCTGGAGGCCATATCTCCAGAAAGACATAAATACATTAGAGACTGTGCAAAGAAGAGCAACTAAAAAGGTCCATGGCATGTGGCACAAAACATACCAAGAAAAGCTAAAGGAACTAAACATGTATAGCTTGGAGCAGGGAAGGGAGAGGGGGGTTATGATAGCAGATTTCACATATATCAAGGGTTGTGGCTGACTAGAGCAGGGTGGCATTTTTCAGAGAAAGAGATGTAAAAGAATACGAGGCCATGAATATAAACTGGAGGGTGGTAGATTCAGAGGAAATGTGCGGAAAAAGGGTGATAGATAAGTGGAATATTTTCCCATCTGAGGTGGTTGAGGCCAACACAGTAGAACAGTGTAAACATGCTTGGAATAAATATAAGGATATCTTAAATCTTAAACTAAATTGAGGGTAAATAGGGTCTAGGGTCAGTATAGTTTTAAATAAACAACTGGGCAGACTGGATGGGCCATGTGGCTCTTATCTGCCGTCACTTTCTATGTTTCTATTTATCTAATCATATATTGATATTCCATATATGTTTAGGTATTTTTAAGAGATTTTTATTTAAATTATTCTTGCATATCATCTATGCCTGTCTGTATAACTTACTCAGAACTAACATTTACATGTGTTTGTCCTTGTCACATGGGCAGGGCGCCGAAATACTGAGCTAATCAGTAAAAAAAATGCATTATAATGTCTAATTACATTTATTGTGTATGTTCGCTCATATTTATTTTATTTTTTAAAGAATTGTCCTGATCAGTGGGAGAAGATCATTCTGTAGCATATTTTCTGTTCTACCGTATCGAGACTGTGGACATGTTGGGTAGGTACAAATATAATGGCTTCTCACTCATACTGTTCTACTTATAAGTCTGGTGAATACAACGTTGTACATATATGTAATGTATACATTATATGCAGTAAACAATGTAATGATTACCTGAACCCTGCAAGTTGGATCATTTATAATAATGTGACTACGCACAGTAAGATAAGATAAGCTTGTTTATACCCGAAGTATAAATGAAATAAGGCTTCTCTGCGACTTGTTCTATAAATATCTTTATACTTATGTAGTCATTACTATGATTGCAAGTTGTCATTCCAGATATTATTAATTATTTATTTGACTTTATAAAGCAGATAAATATCTGTTCTATTGATCAAAAAGTATATTCATAAACATAAAGTAATGTTTTTTATTCCAGCTATATGTAAGTTAATTTACTCATAACAGGTTATTTGTTGATTGCATTAACGCTTCTGTATGCAGTGAACGCCATCACTCTACTGATATGTGTTTGGAGGTTTTTAAAGCATCAGGTGGCTCCCGAGCAGTTCAGCGTTCTGTGACCTCGGGCCAGATTTACTAAGCTGCGAGTTTGGAAAAATTGAGATGTTGCCCGTGGAAACCAAAAAGATTTTAGCTGACATTCTCTAGTATGTAAAAAGAAAGTGAGAGCTAGACTGTGATTGGTTGCTATAGGCCACATCTCCATTTTTCCAAACACGCAGCTTAGTAAATCTGGGCCCTCCTCTGTATAACACAGGAAGGCCCCACAGCTCATCACAGAAGTGGAGGAGGGATTTCAGTGTTCTTACTGTCCTCTTCTGAGGTTTTCCACAAACAAGCCCTTCCCAGTTTATAAGCCCTGCCCATTTGGTAAAGCGATATATGATGCCCAAATGTCATCACTGAGGCAGGGGAGCATCCGATCATGGCTATTACTTATTAATGAGTTTGGATCATCATAGACCACTTCACTATTTCATTTCTGATAATAATTTACTCCTTTTGGGATAGAAAGATTCCTTAAAAATTCTATGAGGACTGTTTTTACTCATGAATAAACATGAAGAGTGACCACTGGGCCCATTATGGTATAGCATCTATAAACTACACTAATGGACCAATGCAAGTTGGAAATGAGAACTGATTTAGGTCATCTTACTAAAGTTCTTCTGCAGCAAATGTATAGTTCATTAATTTGCTGTTGTGTTCTATTGAATATGGGTAAAGGGTTCATGTGTGTTTTGTTTTTTTGTTATGGGGTATTTATTTTTTTAAATAAATACCTCTGTAATATACACAGTTCTGTTCACACTGGTTTCTCAATGGTTTTTATTTTGTACATCTGTGTCAATATTGATTTATTATTAAGGTTTATTTATAGGTAATGTACAAGCATAGACAACACATGAATACTGAGTAAGCATAGACACAGGGCATACAGCTGGTACAAGTGCTAGCACAAAGTTGTCAGCAAGACAAAAATGGAGAGGGGCAGAGATAAGATGGCAGAAGGTAAAGGACAAGAGGAGAGAGGGGCCCTGCTCGTAGGCTCTTGCAATATACAAGGTATGGAGAGACTAACAGAAAATACATAGTGGTGGAAAGGGAGCTTGAACTAGAGGAAGAGTGTATTCCCAATCTTAGGTGTTCCATCTGTCTGTGTTCAGAATAAAGTACTTCTACTGGTTGTTTAAAGTCAGTCCATGGGAGTGGTTCTAAACTGAGCACATAGATGTCTTCATAGTGCACCCCTTCAATTCTTTTTCACTGGAATCTGATTGCATGAAACATTAAACTCTGGATCCAGACCTACATTATTTAACACCAATCTTGCAGGTAGAGATTTTTTTCAATATATCTTCTTTATTTATGCATTTTCAATACAAATCGCCATACAAACATTGTGAAAAAGGTACAGCTAGATCGGCAAAGTATATGAACGTCTACACTGAGTGACTTTACAGTATCAAGCTCACAGAGTGTGTAGGGATTACAAGAGGCATGCCTGACAGTAAATAATAAACAATCAATTAACAGAAAATGGAGAGAAAAAAGGATGGAGACAGACAGAAAAAGCGGGAGAGAAGAGGAAAAGTGGGCGCGGGAATCCTCCAGTGGAATATATTTTGTTAGACTCTTCATTTTGATATTACAAATAGTAACAAATAGGTAAAGATCATTAATACGACTAGAGACTAGAGGTCTTTGGTACGACCGGAAGTTGTCACTATGCACATGCGCAGTGCGTTTTTTCTGCCGTTTTTACGCTTACGATCAGCATTAGCTCGCATGCGAGTGTAGATCTGGATCAGGCCCTTTGTCATTAATAGAAGTTAGTATATCATCCAGAGATCATAAAAATCAATCTGCTCAAACCAGTCTCGGAATAACGGCTCTAGCTGCATTGGCTAAGTGTTTTAAGAGGTAGGACTTGTACTATGAGATGGGCATATCTGTGTAGGAGAGAATCCAGAAGCTTCTTTTTTATAAGAGACATAGAAGGTTTAGTTCTTGTTACATGGGGCAAATGTGGTGTCCAATTAATCACAGAGTGATAGGCAAACATCTGCTTGGTGACAGCCTCCATTCACAATAGTGGGGGCATATTGAAAGTAGTTACAAAATACAAGGTCTGTCCATGTCCAGTGGAGTCCCCGCCGCAGACATAGAGACAAACTAAAAATGATTCTCGATTGTCTTTTTTAGAATGTGTTTGGCTGCTAATCAGCATACTTACCCATTCATTTTCAGAACCGCCGCTCACTTCAGACCCCAGAAGGTTAGGCTCTGGGGAAAGGAGAGGTTAAGGGGAGGTTAAGGGTCAGGCTGCGGGTAGGGGAGTCTTAGAGTTAGGCTATGAGGAGGGGAGTCTTAGGGTTAGGCTGTGGGGAGGGAAATTTTAGGGTTAGGCTACAGGGAGGGGAATCTTAGGGTCAGGCTGCAAGGGAAGGGGAGGGTTAGAGTAAGGACTAGGGAAAGGGTTGGGGGTTAGCTTTTATCAGTTTGGAACTGACTGGGAAAGTACGGCCCTTTCAGAATGGGGCCGTTCTCAGTGAGGACCCACACCTGTCAAAGTCCATGCCTGGTTTATATGAATTTTTGTTCCCTCTTGTATGTAGCAGATATAAAATTAAAATAAATGAGTTGGCCGAACTAAACTGGATCATAACCCAACTGAAATGATTGTGTTCTATCACTGTGTATGAACCTCAGGTTGTAAGTCATAAACTACTTTGCATTCCATGATTTACAACATAATGTATTGTTCACACTTGACAATTTAAAAAAAAAAGACGACCAACCAATAAATATTTCTTTGCTTATGTTTCAGCAGCATGTATGATATCTTGCATACACACTATACAATTCTTACTTGCAATTTGTACAGATATCTGTGGTTGTTGGGATTCATGGGGGGTGGACATTAACCTGCTGTACACCCCTTAATTGTTCCAGCAGTCCATGCTGGTAAAGCCTGTTGCTGGTAGCGGTAAAATGCTGGTTTCTATGTTTTTGGATGTGGTGATAACAAAATAGCATTGTACGTTTATAGCAGTTCCATGAATTTAGAGAGAAGGACTAGGGCTGGAAATACAAATATCCTGTTGGCACAACTCTTACCTGCTGTGAGTTTTCACTAGTAGTTATTTTTAGACACTTTATGTAGGTTGCAGAAACAGATGTCTGACTCAATAATAGCCTGTCAGGATTTCTCCATGAAGAAACGCTCTGACAATGTAACGTTTCTGCAAGAACTGCGGCACGTTCAGATCTTATGCAAAAATAATCGATCTGTTTTCTGCTTTGTTAAATGAGAATAGGCTGCAAGTAAGGGAGTCTTAGTGTCAGGCTGAGGGGAAAGGAGGCTTATTGTCAGGCTGCGGGGAAAGGAGCCTTAGGGTCAGGCTACAGGGAGGATAGGGCAATGGAAGGGGAGGATTAGGATAATGGTTGGTGTTCGAAAAAGTGCCATTCTAACCGCAGACACATATCCAGTAACCACTTGTGTTGAAGAGTGGGGGGAAAAAGGAGCACAGAATGTTTTACCTAATGGAAGGGGTCCTGTTAGTCTGCAAACTATATTGTATTTATACATATGCTATTTATTTATTGAGCTTTGTTACTATGTATATAGATCAGATGGTTCTCTCATTTATATTTATCATTAGTGTGTAGTTTGTACCACTTTTAGTAGTTCAGAATAATAATGTGCTGATTGCTTGTCACTACCATACAAATTAAAGCTTGCATATCTATGAGGGCAACCCTGCTTAATTGTTTTGGGCATAGTAGCATATAGTAGCTGTAAATTCAATAATATAGTAGTAACAAATTATAACTGTAAATTGAAGTCTGTAGTATTCATATTGTAAATTGCATATTTATTTATACCTTTTGCAAAAAGAGCAGGGTACACGCTGGTGTGTTTTGTAATGATCCAACACTGTTAAGGATTTTACTTGCGTTTATAGACCCAGTGTGTGCATACTGTGTTTCCCACGAAACAGATGGGGCTTTTCGGGAAATGGGCAGACTTATGTCCATATATGGCCATTTGTAGACAGAGCTGGGTGGAGCAGAAATGGAGAGGGCCTTATTTTGTCATGCTTTTGGGATTCTAAATGTTGAAAGCTCTGTGTGTGTATGTGCACTATCCACACTGAAACGATACCCCACCAGATCGGTCTTCCGATTTTTGGTTGCGATTCCTTCCTATAAGTCTCTTCTGCAACGATCCCAAAATGCTGACGAGAATGAAATTAAGCACAAATTTACATAAGGCAGACCAAGTAAGAGGAGCAACAATAGCTGCGGACAGTCAGGGCAGCATACACACTGAAAAATGCAGAAAACAGGACACCATTCATTGAGAAAAGGAGGAACTCTTAAATATCCAATCAAACGATCACATGATGTTTCATATGATTCTGCAGACCATGTTGGACAACCTGCTAAGATGTCAACTAAAACTGTTGCTTATTGTGCACGATAATTGGCAGAAACTGTGCCAGTGTCTCCAGCTTTACCAGCAAACCAGGAGACCATAGGATTGGACGGAGATGAGGCAGAGAGAGGGCAATATACTCACAAGGGGAAGTCCAGTTATGTGACTATAATCCCAAAACAACAAAAGCGTAAGAATTCACAATTCACATTTGCCCATAATAACCCTGCACAGTGGTTTACAGAGAGAAGAAGCAGCCAACAGAGAGTGGGCAGATTTACATCTGTTTTTAATTGCAATTGAAATGTAGCCTCTGATCACAACATAATTTTATGTTTTGGTTTTTTTTTAGATATTTTTTTTTCACTTTTCCAACGATATTATTTTGACATAGCACTACCTTATTCTTCTTTAGTCTTTACTTTTTTAGCAAGCATAATCATCTGTTTTGTTCACATCACTAAATAATTTAAATCATTTTAATTATTCATAAATGATTGCCTGATGTTATAATTTTACGTGTCTAGCAATCCTGCTGTGTTTCAGATTGTCTGCAGTTCTGAAAAAAAATCTTATTTTATTTGTGTATGTCGGTATGCGGTCATAAAGAACTTTGCAGACACATTCCTGAACACGAAAGTAATAGAATATAATACAACTTATTCAAGGTCACACAAATTTAAACAGTGCTTTTTTCCTTCAAAGGCAGTTCTGCCTCAAAGTAAGATTAACTATGGGGAGTATTCTTGTGAATAAACATACATTGTTATTATCACATGATCCCTCTCATTCATACTTTACAGGCAAGTATGCGATCACACAGTTTATATGCAAGGGAATTTTTTAAGAACGTGTTTATTTTCCATTAATCAATTTTGGCTTAAAAAGTTAAGGTCTGTTTTGACTAGTTAATTTCATCTATTATATCTTCATCATATCCTTGGCATGTACATAAAATAATGGGTGTATCAAATGGGTGCATTAAATTTAGTTATATTCTCTGTTCTATAAATTTATTACAATGCAAAGCCGCATTCAGGAAAGCTGGTTTATTGAAATGAATAGTGGCTTGTCTATGGTTTACAAAAACACGTTTGCTGAATGCGGTTCACTGAGTATATAATTAAACGTTTTACATTTATTAAGCTATGTTTAACAAATTTGTTAAGGTCCCCAGATAATAATAGGATGTATTGCATATACCACTGCAATGTTCTTGTGTAATAAAACTGCTTTCAAGAGCATATGGAACATAGCAGGTGAATTAATACTACTTTGTCTATATGTAAAAGTTATTCCAAATTGCATGCTTCGATATTTGCCTTTGTATATTAATGAACTGAACTGATGCTGGGTGCTTTTATTTTTGTGTAAAGTGTAATCCAAACATGTTAGACTGGCAATAGGTTATTTATACTGCGTTCAGTTCTGGAGGCTATATCTTACATAAATACGTGCATATGAAGAAGGACTAGAGTTTAGATTGTGCACTTGTCTGCATGCATGGATTGGTGCATATAATAAATATTGCACATATGTTCATAGTTCTCAAAATACAGCTTGTTTACAAGTCTGTTCCATTGACTCCTTAACAGTTTATTTGCTTTTTTTAATGGACCAATATCCAAGTCTGTGCACTTAAAGATATAAATGAATAATCAATAGCGCTGAAAAACAAATTCAGGGTCTAGCAGATATGCAGTTAAGCCCCCGTCTATGGTGTCTGTACACCTGCATAGTTTGACATTGTGCTTCTTTCCAACCATAGGCATAGATGTACTCATGAATTATCACATGAATAATAGTAATGGTAATAAAAGTGCAATTATTCTTCACAGACATCTCAGGAATATGAATGCATTTTACTAAATGTATGTGATAGTCAAGTTATGGTATTGATAAAGTACTGCACTTATTTTTTTTAGATTCTTGCTTAAAACTTAAACATATCAAATTCTGTCAGTATTGTAAATTAATATTAGCTTCAGTACAGAAAGCATACGTTTATTTAGCATTTTTTACAACTGACCATTACCATACAAGCAACCTTATCTAACGATGATTTATTATGCCCTTTACATTCCATTGCCTTATTCATCAATATTTAATTGCAAAATTTAGCATTTCAGTTGGGAAAATAGATGGAATAATTTTTTAAAGCCCTTTTAAGTAAAAACTTTACTGAAGTTTGTATAAGGTTTGAAAAGGGCATTCTAGTTGTAGCTGCCATTTCTGCAGGTATCACAGTATAACCCTGGTAGCTTCCATTTGCAGGGATTTTCTAGTTGCTGTCACAGTGCCAATTCTCGTAGCATAACATATCTGCTGTATGCATTATGTAATTTGTTTCAACAAAACTATATACTAGCTCTTCTGTGATAAAGAAGATAATCCACAAAATAACTTGGCTATTATTGTAATTAAATGTAGTATATAAATTGGTTATAATATGCAGTAGGTTTAGGGTAGGTTTAATATTCCAAGTAGTGCATAGGATTATAGGCCTGTTGTGATGCATAGGTGTGTCAGCTGCTGACAATGATCATAACATTTTATTTGACATGAATGTTCAGATAGCTTAATCTGTCAGCGGGCAGGCGGGTTCTTGTCAGCTATTGCTTTCATAGTCCACACAATCTTCCTTTCTATACACACACTGACAGTTTATTCTATCCATCTCCGCCACAACTGACTAACAGTATTGCTGGCTTTCTGCTGTATTTTCCTTCACATTATTGGCTTTCTAGGTATTACTCTAAGGGTCATTTACATGACATGTTGATGATTTATGAGTCTGGATCAACTTGTAAGTTCTCATAGAAAGTTAAAGTAACTAAAGGTAGTGGTTTTAAATGTGCTATATAAGAACTGGTCAGTTAATTGATTAAACAGCTGGAACAACCATAATTTTACATTGCAATAAAATTCCGCTTCAGGAATGCACCTAGCATATAGAAGTCAAGAGGCTACAATATGGAATCTTTTCGTATCCTGCTTTGCGCTTATATACCCATATTCGATCTAGTATTTCTTGGAAGCTATGGACAAAATATCCAAGTTCTCAGCTATGGAAAAACACACATTCTAGGTAATGGGCCATGTGTTATTTATAACATCTTTTGTATTTCCACAACCCCAAGTAAGCCCCAGATAATGAATGACAGGCTGCTCATCTAGGTAATTAAAATGTACCCACAGTTGAGGTCACTTTTTCCTACCCATTTACTTGGATAGCAGATTACCCCTGGCCTTTCATGCACCTGTTTGCATTTACCTATAAATTGATTGAGCACTTGAGAACTTCCATTCTGTGTTTGTATTTGCCCCTTTACCCTGTCATCACTGAGCCGAGTTCAAATTCTACCTCTAGAAGTAAACTTATTTTTACACATTTATTAACCATTATTGGGATGAAATTAAAGGAATCCATATAATGCTAAAATAATATGTGTTGTAAATGTTCTTCTTGCTCAGTTAATCTAACAGGTTATTTGTAGTAGTTGCTTTCCATTTCGTATCCTGTGTGAAATTATGTAACCACAATGGTGACTTGGTATTTATAGAAGTACATGCTTGCTAACTGAACGACTATTTTCAACATAGTTTCAGGGGGAGAGGTTACAAAAATACAGGCTTTAAATTGTGCAACTTTCCGTTTGCAAACTGTTCCAATTCATGACCTGATCATAACAGAAAATAGTATTGTAACTTGTAGGGACAAAATTGCTCGTTTCAGTTTCCCTCCTTTTCATAGTCTCTTAAATAAAACAAAATATGTCTGTCCTAGTGAATACGATCCTTAGCTCAGCCTAAATAAATGACAAATGAACTGTAGATACTACACAGCAATGTAAACAAATAAAAGCTGTAAATGCATTTATACTAATAATACTACTATATCCTACCATAAGTGACATCTGAAATGGGAGTGAATTCAGTTGCTGAACCTGACACATTTTCCGGTGTTCTATTACCTGTAGTTGTAATTGGTTTTTGTACACACCTATGATGGGGTACTGCTCATACTGTGGAGCTTTTTTACACAAGGCTTCACACTCCATTACCTTGCCTGTCTGTTTAAAGTGGCCCCAGCATTATCATCGCCCCTGCTCTGGATTCTGGTCCCCACTAACTTCCACTGACTTTTTATCCAACCCTTTGATTATTTTTAAGTACAGATTGACACTATTACAGAGCCTTCATTAAATGATTTTAAACATAATATAAAGCTGGAGTGACTAATTCATTGCAATGCCGGTCATCTCGTGGTGGATCCGGCATGAATGCATTCAGTGGCTGCAGTAGTTGGTTTCTTTCTGAAAGATAACATATTTTCGGGAACTGTCTGGTACGTGTCTCACCTGTTGATACCTGTCACCTGCAGGGACTTGAAGCTGGAAGGTACAAGACAGCGCCATTCATCTGGTGGAATGAATACGAGAGAAATGATTCTTGGCCTTGAAGGAGTTGAGCTTGGTGCAGATGGGAAGGTGAGAATGTAAGCGCTGCTTCTCCGGTACCCTGGTCTGCATTTCTTTTCCTGATCGTGTAATCACATCAGCTTAAACCTCGATTGTGCTTTTTTTTTTTTTTTTTACCCATAGGAAGATGTGCAAAGTATATATTATTAGGACAGTTTGGGATAAGTATAAAAAAAACCATTGTAGTATATGTTTCAGCTTCTCTAATATCTTATTATGACCATAATGAAAGAAATGAAAAACCATGCCTGTTGCTCCTACTTTTTGGAGCCGGTTGGCACCTCGCTCCAATAGAATTTTGTGTGTTGTGTGTTCTGCATATAATAGATTTATTTGTAACTATGGTGTCTCCTTGAGGGCATAGAGGCAGCAAAAAACACATAAAAGCTAACTATTTCTACTGTTCTTATTCTCTGCCTAATAATCAGTAACTATTGGATACACCTCCATCAGCTGAAACATTAATGGTTAATGCACAGAACTGAATATCTGATATGGAATATGCTGGCCTCTAAATGTCTTATAACACTGGAGTGACTTGTGGGTACACCTGGGTACTGGTGCCTGGTTTTTCTCCATAACTTTATTTAAATCACAACTGCACATGATGACTAAAAAGTTCAGTAAACAATAAGAACCCTTTATTTAATCTAAGCTGGGTACACACTGCTTGTTTTTCTCACAATCTGACATTGTTTGATCAGTAAAATTGGAAGTTTTAGCTGATCCGACTAATCAATGTTATGTACTTTGAAATGTCAGACCTGGTTCTTGCAGCATTCAAACTTACACAATATTGTTTCAAATAATTGTTTATTATGTGATTGGAACAATAATTGTGAGAGAAATACCCTTGATTCTATCTATTGTCAATATTTGTGAGAATTTCACTTTTCCTTTATATATACTTAATGAGAGTGTTGCTGAGCTTTTAGAAATACAATTTACTCTTGTAATATTGTACAGTTTGACAAAAAAGAAATTATAGTGGTCTAAATGCTTAGTGCTTAACCTAAATTCCATGATCATGTGCTAAGGTTCACAATCCCATTTTTTTATTTTTATCAAAGGGTGTAAACCAAATTCCACTGATTCAGTCATTTGTTCCGCCCAGTTACCAGTCAACATAATTTGTGCTGCTATTTGGTACACAGGCTGTAAATCAGACTAGGCATTTCTGTGGATTGGCCAACAGACCATCAAACACCCTATTTTATGCATTACAGTTAAGTTTTTGACTGACAAAATAAATTATTTTACCATATCTATTCTAAAGATTTCTTAATATTTCAAATAAATAGTCTTCAGGGCCAAATACACTACTTCTGCTTCAATATATCATCAAGATAAAAGTTCAGTGTAAAGTAATTAGAAGCAAACTAATGAATGAGACACCATTTCCAACTATGAAAAACAAGCAGCAGCACCACAGAAGCAGTATAATGTCATAGTATAGTTGTGAAGGGAATGCATGGAGACATGGTAGAAGTCCAGTTTAAAAGTTTAATGTTCAATGATCAGCAGATGCCAACCTCTTCTTCTCCCCAGACTGTATCATATACACAGTTTTTGTACCCAACCAATGCCCTGGGAGCCCGTCGAAACACGATAGATTCCACTTGCTCCTTCTCTCAGTTTCGGAATGCAAGTCATCGTAACCTGACCCTGGGAAGAGCCAATAGCATCCAGGGAAGCACTGATACAGGTGAAGTTATCATTTTACAGACATAACTTTACTCTGCCACAGTCTTTTCAACAAATTTTTGCCTCATTGTCTGTTTGCTCATTACAGTAGCTCTTTTAATAGAAAGAAAATACTGATTTTACGCCTTTTATTTATTTTTTACTTGTCACAGTTTATATATAATTTTTAACCTTTAGCTTTCCTTGGCCAATATTTTTCTTGTTGTCCTGTATATATTTCAATTATTGATTTGGCAAACCAATAGGAATAAGATGTATACCTATGTTATTTGTTGGTTCCCTATTTATTTATCCCTGGGGTTTGAAAGTTTTTATTAGTGTAAGTGCATGGTTCCAGACACTCTCTTTAATTTTTGTTTTTGGTTCTTTTACACAGGCAGTGACATAGGAGATTTTATTGAGTATGATCCAAATCTTCTGGATGATCCTCAGTGGCCATGTGGCAAACACAAACGGGTTTTAATCTTCCCCTCTTATATGGTAGGTCTTACTTCATAATATCGCTCTATCATGGTTTCTATGCTAATTTTTAGTACCCACATGGTAATGTTCTGTGATGCATGGCCGTGGTGCACTCACAGGTATGCTGCAAGTCCAGGATGGTAAACGCAAAGGAGCTTCTGGGAAAGTGGCTGTGCCGGTGTAGAAACCCCTCTGTGCTGTCTGGCACTGGACTCATGGGGGGCTAGAATTACTAATTTGCAGGAAAGGAAAAGTAGAGATGTTGCCCATAGCAACCAAACAGATTCTAGCTCTCACTTTCCTATTACATACTAGAAAATGTCAGCTATATTCTGATTGGTTGCTATGGGCAACATCTTCTTTTCTTATTCTGCAGCTTAGTAAATCTGGCCCATAAGCTGGTTTCAAGGAGAGAGGATGTGCCTACTACTACTAAACAATGGGATGGCTTAGTAATTATTTTGGCATAGGGGCCTAAGGATTCTTTATACTGAGAAAGCTTGGTGACCATTTGGTCACTAATTTCTTTTAAAAGGCTTTTGATTGTTTCAGAAGCTCTTATTTTTAGTGTCTGTACAGCTACAGGCAATAAGATCTGTACAGGGAAACTCAGTCACAGTGTAAACAATGATGTCATTTAAGGATAGTATCATGTGAGTTGTGTTTATGTCTTTCTATTCTATCTTGGTAATCAGACTATCTCAGTAAGGGTATGTTGCTGTGCTGAAATATGACCACAATATAGATGACTAATATAACATTTGCTTTCACTGGATTAACCCCCTTTTTTGAGGAGAGGGGTGTTAGCAAGGATTATCTGTAATATGTTCATGATGTATTGTAATTGTAGGCACTGTTAAATCTATATTAATAATAATAAGCTATCAGCTTTTGCTTAATAATTGGATGCACATATAGCTAGTGTAGACTAAAAAGTCATGCAAGGAAAAGCTCTTGATCTATTTGTATCTAATGCTTTAATTGTTTTTGTTTTCTTATACTATACAGACCACTGTTATAGAGTATGTAAAACCTTCTGACCTCAAGAAAGATATGAACGAAACTTTCAAAGAGAAATTTCCTCATATTAAACTGACGCTCAGTAAAATTAGAAGGTACGTGAGCAGATGGAGGATAGGTTTTCCTAGATACAGGAGCATATATTTAACTTTGTATCTTTTAGATTTATTTTTGTATTACAAAGATAGAGGCTTATAAATCATGACAATGTGTCACCACACATATTAATATATCAGCTAACACTATATAATAGAATCATAGAATTAAGCACCTTGGAGCTGTGATTCTCAGTTATTTAAATTTAACTCCTGGACAAATAAATTGGCAATATGGGAGCTGCAAATGTACATAATGCTTTTGCACATGCAGTGCCACGTTGCTTTGCTACTCTAGGGACTACCTTGTGGATAGTAGTTATGCCACTGTATATGCAGCCAAACACTGTTTCAACTAAATGAAGACAGATATATATTGTGAAGAATAATGCAATAACATTCCTGACCTTCCTGTGTTTGAGCTGCTATTGTGGTTGATTATGCTGTTAACCATTAGCTTCAGCCTTGTTTGGCAATTACTTCCTCTCTGCTATATTCATAGACAAAACATACATTTACAGAACTGTACATTCAGTATCTGGACATTTATTGCATGACTATTGATGGCTATGTTTGTCCATAAACACATGATAAAATCACAGCACACCATACCTATGTGTATAATTATCTTATAGGATTCACTCTCTACATGTAGTATAGGTTATTGAACTATTCTGTGATGATTATTCTTTTGATGATTTTCTACATAGCCTGAAACGTGATATTCGTAAGTTGGCCCAGGATGACTGTGGCTATGAAGAACCCACCGTGGCCATGGCGTTTGTATATTTTGAGAAACTTGCATTGAAGGGGAAATTGAACAAACAAAACAGGAAGCTTTGTGCTGGAGCCTGCATGCTATTAGCTGCAAAAATTGGGAGTGATCTCAGAAAACATGAAGTTAAACACCTCATAGATGTAAGTACACAAGCCTAGTTTATAGTGGTATTATGGTATTGAATTTTATTTGTAAGAGTTTTGAGAATGTTTTTGGACTCCCACTAGTTCCCAGTTTTTCTTTCTTTCTTCATAGTGGATTTAGCATAAGAAAGCATATTATGAGCATAAGAAAAATCTGAGATACATATATNNNGTTATTGTCCTAGTTGTCAATGTTTATTTTGAAGACAATAACAAGTTTCTTGTTTTTTATTTTTGCTGTTTAGAAACTGGAAGAGAAGTTTCGTTTGAACAGACGGGAGTTAATGGCGTTTGAGTTCCCTGTGCTGGTCGCCTTGGAATTTGCACTTCATCTTCCAGAACACGAAGTTATGCCCCATTATAGACGCTTGGTTCAAAGCTCCTAGCGCAGGATACATTTTCCTCTGGGACACTGGATGAGCTAACTGTGCCATAGCTAACCGGACATTCTAAAATTCATACTAAAGTGCTCTATCGTCTGTATAAGGTGTTGGCAGCCATTTTGTGGACTGAAGATATATTTACAAGCTCACTAATAACTGGTGACCTCACACGTAAGAGTTATCTCATCGATTTCAAATAAATTGGTGGTTTTCTGTTTTTAATAAATATTGCTTCAGACCACTGAATGCAGACAATAGAAACAGTCTAATACCAGTAATGTCACTGGTGCAACTGTTCATTTATAATACAGACGTTATTCCAGATAACTGTTATGAGGAGACTACCTGTATACATTGAAATATCCGTCAAGCCCTCTCCTCAGAACAGTGCATTTTTATTTTTTAAATCACAAGAGGACTTTTTCATGTCTGCGCCTTCAGGTCTGATATTCAGTATAAAATGAGAGGCATTCCATTTATATATTATGTCAGATGCTGCATTCACTGTGTCAAAAAACAAATGTGCCAATTTTATTTTCCTATCTGTTTTTGTGGAAAAAAATACATGTATTTTCACAGACAAGGAATCGGTTTGTTCCTCGTTGTCACCATTGTTGGAGGATCCCCAGAACGTGAATTTTGGCTCAATGGATGAGGAATGCGTTGCGTGTGAAAACTTATTTTCTTACCATTAAAAATCTTGGCACTTGGCATGACTTTTATAGGCAAAGACTAGAAATAATTAAATTCCACCAGTATATGATCTACGCCTGAACGTTTTTACGTGGTGACAGCATTTTGGTATAATGCAACGCCATTTTAAACTTTTGCACTTTTCCACTTCGGAGGAAATGCGTCTTATCGCACAACTTAATGTTGGGATTTTGTGCTCTATGTTAGAGTGCGTCTTAAGCACGTTTTCTTGTGCTACGTGTTGAGCAGTGTTCTCTGAACAATGTAAAGCTGCTGACTATTATATCTTTGTGTAAGACTACATTCATCTCCAACATTGCTTCGACAAAAAAATGATGTAACCTAAAGAATATTTAGCATCCAAAAACAGAATGAATACAAGTTGTATTGTACTGTATATTTCTCAAGTTGTCTCACTTTGGTAGCATATCTAATACTTGACTATTTTGTATTGATAAAACAATCAGACATTAATTAACATGGATGAACCACTGTATATGCCAGTTTATGTAATGTCATCCAATTGACCCATCATTTAATGTGTACTTGTTGTCTACTCACATTGATAACTGCTATCTTGTGGATTGCACCAATGTTTAGCCCATTAATTCACTAGGTAATAGTGAACAAAGTGAAGCATGAGACGTTTAAGACACTAGGTGATAGTGAATTGTTAAGCTGCATTCTATGGATATTGGGTACACTTTATTAACCCATTGTCACACTGCCAAATAGTAAATATACTATATAGAGAGGTAGTAATCTAATATTTCTATATCATCCAAAGGAGAATCTGTTTATTTTTTTAAGGACAATTAGATATATGTATGTTTTTAGATTTTTTTTTTATTTTTTTTTTGTATATGTTTGATCATTTTTTTTAAATAATGCGTTTCTGCATAAGAGCTTAAGCCTGTTGGGTAACTGGGTAAATCTGTTCTGCTCAGGCATGCCCTTGTGATCTAGTGTTGTTGATCAGTAGTTTAAAAACAGATCACATCTCTCTTGTGAACTTAAAATCGTGCCTTTGACGTATTTTATGTTTAAGGTTAAGTTCACTTATACTTTCTCACTACATTCACATTAAAGTATTTCATTTTTCAATAAAAAAATGACATGCATAAAATACTGGAATTGTATTGAGTTAATAAACACATATTTAAAGGTAAGTATATTAAGAATTTGTCTCTTTAAAATAACTTAATATGCGGTGGTGGAAGATGAAAATGGTAGTTGATTATGTATTAAAAAAAATCTTGTAGCATTGAGAACATTACCTCTTTGTAGCTGAATATACCTGTATGTTGTTTTAGTTTTTGGTTACAAATTGGACCTGCAAAACATTTTTTCTGAAAACACTAACTCATTTCTAAGTTTTCTAAATTGTCATTTGCACTTTGTGAGCATATGGTTACAGGACTGAGCATGTGTGTAATAGAATAAGAGAAACAAAGATGTTTAAAAATATACCCCATTTTCAAGAGAAAACATGCCAGTATATGTATGCATTCCAGCACTGATAAAATGTTCACTAGTTACGGGTTTTAAATATACGCTTTGTCGAGATGAAATGAATTATCCATATGATATCACTAGACATCGGATTATATGCACTATCAAAATGCCAAAATATGCATGCAAATATGCACTAAAAAAGGGCGAAATATGCACAATCAAAATACTATTTATTATTAGAATTAACGTTAATTTTCATAATATATGGGAAGCAGTACTCACATGTTGATCGATCTGGTATTTTTTTGATGAAGGTATTCGCTTGCCACAAACCTTGCAGGAAATCACAGTGCCATCGGTCGTAAATTGGCCTGGGTAATTTTTTATCCAAGATTCCATTAAAGTCTGGGTATTTTTTTTCACTGGTGGCATTATTTCAACAAACATAAGATTTTCGTAGGTTAACAAACACAGCGAGCAATTGAATGACAAACAATTGAGTTGCGTGAAGCAACGAGTGCCGTACTCCCTTCCCCCCCACGCGCGCTGCATACTGCCAACGCTTTCGCCTAGTGCGAGCCAGCAGATCGGGTTCAGTGCGCTTGCCTAGTGCGTGTGAGGCGCACGTCACTGGCTGCGGCCCGCCACCGTTCCCGCGTAATACAACACGCCCAACACATTTAACTACTGAAATAAGCACTGTCAATGAAAAAGTACTAAAATATGCAATAACGCTATAAAAATAGCGTTTTATGCATTTGCATGTGCAAACATGCAAATGCATATAATCCTATGTCTAGATATCACCAACATGAAAAATTGTGAGAAAAGTAGAGACTGGGAACTAAACAATAACTTCCATTTTGTAAGTAATATATTTCTATATGTAAACAAATTAGAAAATAGTTTATAGGGTTTCTCAACCAGTGGTACTAGTACCACTTGTGATACTTGACCATTATCAGGTGGTACTTAGAGCAATTGGTCAAGGTTGTAAGTAAGTACGATACTAAATGGCTGGGGAGATAATTTATAAAATATCTTAATATCTTGGTGGCTAAATGGCATATGTGTAAAATGCACTGCAAAAATATGTAAACAAAAACCCTGAAAATACATATATGGGTCATGGGTATAGGTATACGTGATATACAAAGTGGCACTTGACATGATTCCATAGTGGGCTAGTGGCACTTGACATGATACTATAGTGGGTAATTCTCACTAACCGAGCTCAGCGCCGGCCCGGAAGCAGATCACGCCAGACACTGAGACGGTTAGTAGATGCTGTGAGTGGTAGCACTGGTTGCAGTTATGCAGGTTGTGCTGGGAGCAGTGGTGCAGGTTAGCAGGAGCAATGACAGAGCTAAAGTCAGCCTGAACCGGAGAACAGGAACACGGAACAGGACCGAGAGAGTACCAGGAACCGGACAGTGAAACCCACACAGGAACCAGGGAGCCAGAGCACATGAGAGGACTCACAGACACAACAGCAGGCAGGATAAGCTGTTGCTCTGACACCAGAGTTCTGTCTGAGAAAGCTTTAAATACACCAGATGGAGAGGAATCAAGCAAGGTAATCACCAGCACCTGAGAGATAGCAGGGAGTGAACCAGGAAGTGCAGAGGGAATCATGTGACAGGCAGAAAGTAAACAAAGGTAAATGTGCAGTGAATAAAGGGTGGACTCCGGACACCCTAATGAGGTTTGGAGGGAAACTTCCGATGGAAGGCTTTAATAAGCCGAGGAGCATGAAGATCCGAGGCTTTGACCCCGGAGCGTTCTTCAGGACCATATCCCTTCCAGTGAACGAGAAACTGCAGGGAACCACTGGAGATGCGAGAATCCAAGATATGGCTGACCTCATATTCAGTCTGATCTTGCACAATGACAGGTGCTGGAGGTTTATGGACAGTAGTGAAGCGGTTGATCACCAGAGGCTTTAGAAGGGATACGTGGAACACATTGGGAATTCGAAGAGCTGAAGGCAGCTCAAGTCTGACGGCCACTGGATTAATTATTTCCAATATCTTAAATGGACCAATGAAACGAGGAGCTAGCTTCATGGTGGGTACCTTAAGGCGAAGGTGACGAGTTGAGAGGCAGACTTTGGGCCTGATCCAGAGCTACGATGTTACACTGAGCGCTGTATCGTAGATCGGACGTTTCCATAGTAACGCCGGGCAACATCTGCCCGGCGCATGCGCATTGGAGCTACGGCCGCTGTACTAGCGCCGGCGGCCGTAGCTCAGGATCAGACCCTTTGTCCCCAGGAGAATATGGGGGTGTAGGCCTTCTCCTTTTATCAGCTGCCTTTTTCATTTGCTGAGAGACCAGATCTAGATTTTTCCTTATCCGTGTCCAGATCTCAGTAAAGGCTTACCCGTGTCGAGATCTCAGTAAAGGATTGAAGAATGGAGTCAACAGCAGAAATGCTCTGAGGTGGAACGTCCTTTAAAGTGGGGGTTTTTGGATATCACCCATACATTACAAAGAATGGAGAAAAGGAAGAGGACTCGTGAACAGCATTGTTATGTGCAAACTCTGCCCAGGGAAGCAGGTCTACCCAGTCATCTTGATTGGCAGAGATGCAAGTTCTCGAGCTCTTGGCTGGTACGTTCTGTGAGTCCATTAGATTGGGGATGGTAAGAGAAATTTAACTTTACACCAATGGCTTGGCAGAATGCCCTCCAGAAACGTGAAACAAATTGAGTGTCACGGTCTGACATGATTTCTGAGGGACAACCATGAAGTCAGAAGATCTCTTTGATGAAGAGATGAGCTAATGCAGAAGCTGAGAGGAGACCCTTTAGTGGTATGAAATGAGCAGCTCGAGAGAAGCGGTTCACCACGATCCAGATGGTATTACATCCCTTGGATAGCGGGAGATCTGTGATGAAGTCCATAGCGATGTGGGACCATGGTAGATCAGGATTCGGGAGTGCCATGAGTGGACCGGCAGGCTTCGTTCGAGGAGTCTTGGACTGTGCACAATTGGAGCAAGAAGGAACAAATTCCTCCACATCTCTTCGAAGAGAAGGCCACCAATAGGAACGGGACAGGAACTTCAAAGTTTTATTGACTCCGGTATGCCCAGAGAAGCGAGTACAGTGAGCCCATTGAAAGACTTTCAGCCTCTGATTTTCTGCCACAAAAGTCTTTCCAGGAGGGGGGTCCAGATTAGAGTGAGCTAGAATGACAGATTTGGGGTCCAAAATAGGCCTTTAATGCCGTTAATCCTCTGCTTCAGACGGAGAGAAGGAACGGGAGAGGGCATCTGCCTTTTTTTTTTTTGCTCCAGGGAAGTAAGTGAACATCAACTGGAATCTGGAAAAGAAGGACCAACATGCCTTTCTGTCATTTAGACACTGAGCCGTCTTAAGGTACAGTAAGTTTTTATGGTCGGTGTACACAGTAACCAGATGAATGGCACCCTCCAGGAGATACCTCCATTCCTCCAGGGCCCACTTGATGGCCAAAGGCAGGCAGGTCAGGATTTCCAGATTGCAGTAGCAGAGATCCAGGCACTGCTGGGACCAGTGGTGCCACGATTCAAGGCAGGCAGGACAGGGTCGCAGGATTGCAGGAGCATCAGCAGACAGAAAAAAACAGCAGGACTGTATCACAATCAGAGAGCGGGGTGCATCAGAACCAGGCACCTAGAAGAACTAGTTGTTCTGGCAATGCATGGACTGTGCAAAGGGTTTAAATAGACCGCCCTATGCACAGATTGGCTAGAGACATCATGTGTGCGCAGAGGAGCATCTGAATGGCTGCTGGGAATCACCTGACAGGAGGCAAGATGGCGACGCCCATGTAACAGAGGATGGTTGTGCAGATGCCTAATCCCAGACACTAACAAGCACACATGCTGCAATGGAGATTGTGCAGGGGGCTGCCACTATTTGGAGTGGCACCTCTGGAGGGATGGAGAGCGGGTATGACATGGGAGAGCCGCTGACAGATGGTTCCTGACATGGTAAGTGCGGCGCTTGGTGCTGCATATCGTGACAAATAGACTACCATGTACATGTAGAGGATGTCCCAAAAGATTTCATTCATGAAGCTCTGAAACACTGCAGGAGCATTACATAATACGAAAGGCATGACGAGATACTCATAGTATCTGTCCCTGGTGTTAAATGCAGTCTTCCACTCGTCGCCCTCTCGGATCCTGTAAGATTGTAAGCCGCACGCAGGTCCAACTTAAAGAAAACAGTAGCCCCCTTGCCACGATCAAAAAGTTCAGAGATCAACGGTAAGGGATAGCAATTTTTAATGGTGATTTCATTAAGACGCAACTCTCCAGACTTCTTTTTAACGATAAAGAAATCTGCACCAGCAGGAGATGAGGACTTCCAAATGAACTGTGCATACTGAGGTGGTAAGCTAGGAAGCATGCTCAATGGACTGGAAGGACTGTCCTGGGCGGAGGAGACTGTCCTGGGTAGCGATTTCAGGGTTGGCAGCAGCCACTGGTGCCACAGACACAGGAGTGACTTGACGTAGACATGACTTATGACAATTGCCACCCCAGGATAGAATTTGCTAAGTATTCCAGTCAATAGTGGGAGAATGCAACCTCAGCCAGGGTAGCCCCAGGACTACTGGACAGATTGTTGAAGGTAGCACCAAAAAGGGGATAGTCTCTGAATGAAGTGCGCCTGCTTGAAGCTGAACAGAGATTGTGCTGGATTGCAATGGAGTCGAGCCTATCTGACTACCGTCAATAGCAGAAAGGACCAAGGGTTTCTCCAGGGACTTGGTGGGTATAGCTAATTTTGCCACGACTTCAGCTGACAGGAAGTTACCCGCAGCCCCAGAATCCACAAAAACCATTAGCACCAGAGACTTTTTCCTGTGAACCAAGGTTACTGGCATGCACAGATTAGGGTCTTCATAGGATACAGGGAGCTGTAAGGCTGATCCTAGTTGTCGCTACCTGGAAGCAACTAGGAACGCACGTTTCCCGAACGCTTTGCACAGGAGGCACGGAAATGCCTGGGATCAGCACAGTACATACATAGGTTCTCCTGTCGGCATCTCTGCAGTTCGTGGGAGGACAGGTGAGAATGGCCCAGTTGCATAGGTGTTGGAGGAGGCAAGACCGATGGCTGCACAGGAGGATGCTGGAAGCGAGGTGCCAAACGAGAAAAGACCTTATGGTCACAAGCTTTCTCTCTGGAGCATTCTTGATACCAGATGTCAATCCAATTGCACAATGAAATCAAGGCGTCTAGAGTCTCAGGAAGTTCTCGAGCAGCCAGCTCATCTTTCACTCGGTCTGCCAGGCCTTGCCAGAAGGTTGCAGTAAGAGCTTCTTCATTCCAATTGAGCTCAGAGGCCAGTATGCGGAATGATATGGCATACTGTCCCACGGTGGAAGCGCCTTGGCGCAGCTGGCGAAGGATGGAGGCTGCAGAAGAAGCTCTTCCAGGCTCATCAAAAGTTTTCCGGAATGAATCTAAGAAAGCAGAGTAGTTGTTGATCACCTGGACTTGACGTTTCCAGTGTGGTGAAGCCCAGGACAGGGCTTGGTCAGACAGGAGTGATATAATAAAGGCGACCTTGGAACAATCAGTAGGAAAGTCACTCGGAGAAAGTTCGAACTGTATAGAGCACTGATTGAGTACACCTCTACAGTTCTTGGGATCACCGGAGAATTGGGGTCTGTAGTCGCAGTCTGGGAGCTGCTGCTGCGACTGGTTGAACAACTGCAGGTGCAGGTTGGGAAGGAGTGGTAACAGCAGCTACAATGGTGTCTATGCGACCAGATAACTGCTGGAGGAATTGTACAATTTGGCTCTGCTCCTGTGCCTATTTTTCCACAACCTCACTAAGCTACTTGATCTGGAATGCAGACGGTTTTATGACAGGATCTGACATGATGACTCACGATGTGTGGTCAGATCAAACTGTCTCTCACCGAGCTCAGCGACGGGTCGGAAGCGGATCATGCCGGACACTGAGACAGGTAGGCTAGGTCCAAAGTCAGCAGAGGTAGTAGATGCTGTGAGTGGTAGCACTGGTTGCAGTGATGCAGGTTGTGCTGGGAGCAGTGGTGCAGGTTAGCAGGAGCAATGACAGGGTTGGAGTCAGCTGGAACAGGAACACAGAGCAGGACCGAGAGAGTACCAGGATAATGTCAGGGAAACCCAGACATTAACCAGGGAGCCAGAGCACATGAGAGGACTCACGGACACAACAGCAGACAGGATAAGCTGTTGCTCTGACACCAGAGTGCTGTCTGAGAAAGCCTTAAATACACTAGGTGGAGAGGAATCAAGCAAGGTAATCACCAGCACCTGAGAAATAGCAGGGAGTGAACCAGGAAGTGCAGAGGCAGAGGAAATCATGTGACAGGCAGAAAGTAAACAAAGGTAAATGTGCAGTGAATAGAACTATAGGAATCGTGACAGTAATTGGCACTTGACATGATTCTATAGTGGGTAATTGGTACTTACTTGACATGATTCTATAGTGGGTAATTGGCACTTGACATGATTCTATAGTGGGTAATTTGTACTTGACATGATTCTGTAGTGGGTAAATGGTACTCTCCATAAAAGGGTTGAGTACCACTGGTGTGTAGTATTAATGCTTTTTCCGCCTAATGAATTGGTCGTTCTTATAAGATGCTGCTTGATTAAACCCTATTATTATTTATTTCCCAGTTTTGTGTGTTACAAGTGTTTCTCATTTATTAGGGATATCTAATATAGAAGCTGGTGTTTCTACAACTTAAGTATATTGGGTATGATCCAGAGGTATGATCCAGACTTAAGTGCTTGAAATGAGTTACTCCTGGTCTAAACCATGTTGATTGCAGGGGAGTCATATTTCATCTGTTGCAAACAGTATTAGAGTTGAGAGGTGATGTTTCCTATCCCAAGTCTAAATTATAGTATAATAGTAAAGCTGGTCAGTATCTGTGTGCAGTAAGCAATTCAAAGATATATCCCTGCATGCAAAAAATGCAATTAACTTGACTCCCCCTGCAATCAAAATGGGTTAGCCCAGGAGTAACTAATTTTAAGCACTTAAGTCTGGATCCATATACTATTTACTATATTTTACTTTATTTGTGTTTTAAACTACATAATTCAAATGTAACTTGAATAAAAAAATCACCCAGTTGATGTCAACTACCTTAATGAAGTGCAAAAGTGTCAAGGATTCTGGTTATAATTATTTCTGTCTTTTAAAACTGAATAACCCAGTGTTGTTAACAACAACCAGTTAACTTATAAGTATTTTATTGGACTGTAGAATGAGACTAAAGCACTCAAGAAAATAAAAGGAGAACACATTAATGTGATATGGATAAGGCTGACTTGAAATAATAATGGATCCTGACTTGAAATAATAATGCTTGATTTTGACTTTTTTTGAGTAGTTATAGCTTGAAACACAACAATAGTTATAGTCCCTTTTTTTGACGGTTAAGCACTGCATTCTATTTTCCTAAGCCTAATCTTAAATCTCCCCTTCTAAATTCTGTCCCCTCCCCGCAGCCTAACCCTAAGTCACCCCTTCTGCAATCCATCCCCTCCCTGCAGTCTGATCCTATTATTTATTATTAATAATGTTTATTTATAAGGCACCACACGGTATCCGCAGTGCCATACAAAGGCAATAACATATACAACACAATTAAACAGGGTACAAGTTCATATAAATAACAAGTACAAGTAAAATTCAAAAATAAAATAAACTACAAAAATAGCAGAACAGTATGTATGGAAAATAAAGATGCTGGATATGTGTGTAGGAGCAGATGAATAAGGAGAGAGATAGACAATAGAGAGTAAAGGTAGGAATTAAAGAGGACAAGGTAGAGGGGTTATGACAGGAGGGAGGAGGGCCTTGTTCATAAGAGCTAACATGCTAAGTGGGAGGGGGTGAACAAACAGGAGACACAAGGATGAACCATAAGTCTCCCCTTCTAAACTCCATACCCTTCCCGCAGCCTAACCCTAAAACTACCCAATTAACCTGTCCGGTCGTCAAAAAGCATCGCAAAAATAAAAGATGACAAAAATTATCACCTTTAGAACTAGACCATAACAATAAAAGTGGGTTGTAATTAGTCAGAATTTCTTAAGTGTCAGCATTATTATTTTAATAATGAATAATATTTGTTCAGTGTCCATATTATTAACATATCAGGTATTTTAT